>PITA01003076.1:0-146278 GCA_004023965.1 Spilogale gracilis | reverse complement strand
CACAAGTAAGTGAAACCATGTGATACTTGACTTTCTCTACTTGGCTTATTTCACTCAGCATAATCTCTCATAACTCTTTTGTAGGAAGTATCTATCAATCCTGACCTGGAGTAATTTCCTTCATCTCTATGAGCCTTGGTTTCTTTATCTGTGGAGGTGGCTGTTAACTACTTCATGGGACTAAGTGGCACGGTTATGGAGTAGTGTATCAGCAGTGGTGTGGACACTGGCCCTGTATGGGAAATCTAGCTGTGCCCTCTGGGGGTGGCTCTTCCATCTGGACAGCTTGTATTCCAAAGAACTTCCAGGGTCTTCTTTCCTGATGCTCCGGGCCTGGTCTGACAGATGGAGCATTAACCATTGGCCATCTTACACACAGTGCAAGGAGCAGAGCACTCTGGCGGCTGCCCTCTTAGCATGACGTGGTGAGGGACCCGTGTGCCTTGTGATAGGCCTTGCCTCTAGCCGCTGAAACCACTCACTTCCCTCTTTAGCCCCAGAAAAGGCTACCAAGAGTAGAGTATTCTATTTTGCTGAATAAGCATCTTGGGGGGTGTCTACTTATGCAAAAGGTTTTGAATCTCATTTTTCCTTCCCCGATTTCATTGGTAATAACCTCTGAGGCTTTAGGCTGGTTGCTTAACTTTGCCATGCTTCAGGTTCTTCCTCTCTGAAAGTGGAGTAAGAATGGCCTCCCTGTCTATGGAGGATCATGTTGTAGCACTTAAAATGAAAATCAAAGCAAAATAAAACCTAATCACATGGAAAGAAGAAATGAAGCTTTCTTAAATGGCTTTTGGATGCAAATGAAAATCAAAACCACAATTGCAAGCTATTAATAGAACAACACCACACACCAAAACTTATGGAATGTGACCAAAGCTGTACTTAGAAGCAAATCCATAGCCTTAAATGCTTCATGATCAATGAGAAAGAATGAAAATAAATAAAACATTCAACATAAGAAGTTAAAAGAGAGAAATTAGGAAGCAATAAACCATAAAGATGGTAGAAATTAATGTCTAAGAAAATAGAAAAACATTAGAATTTATAAGTGAATCTAAAAGCTGATTCTTTGAAGAAACCAATAAAGTGGACATGCTTTTCTTAGATATAAGCAAGAAAATAAGGGAGAAAGCACAAACACACAAGATTAAGGATGAGAAAGGAAGTATCACTATAGATATGGAATGGATTAAATTAAATTACAAGAGAATAATACAGCTCTAAGCTAAGCTATCTAAGCTAAGCTATTAGAAAATCTCTGAGATTCATTCGGAGAAGATGTATATTGCATTTCAGAAAAAGTTAACTTGGCTAACAGCCACGGAAGCAATTTAAAATAATGTGTAATGAATAATGCTTAATGATAATGAGTGTGTGTGTGTGTGTGTGTGTGTGTGTGTGTGTGTGTGTGTGGTGTGTGTAAAGTTTCAGAGAAGACTCCAAACAGACCTAAGCAGGGTTTTCCTGGAGCAACTGAGTGGATGAGGCAAGACAGTGAGCAGTCAAGGTGGAAGGCATGTGAGTGAGGAGGGGTGGTGAGGGGTGGGGATCAGGATGAAACCAGGTGGGCACGGTCAAGGGCAGGTGTGTGGGAGGTGATGACAGGTGAGCAGGGTCTGGGACAACTTGCACCTTGGTCTGGCCACCTGGGTCCTGCCTTTCTCTATCTTCATGGTCATCCAGAAAGATAGCCCCTCATCACCTACTCACCCTTGGGTTTCATGACTCTCAGTGGGAAAGGGTTTTGGAAATCTGGAGCAGTTGTACATATGCAATTTTAACATTTATGGGAAAGGACAACCTTTGTCATGCCCAAGAAATTCCTACAAAGCTACTTTGTTGATAATTTCAAGATTCAGGTGCTTCCTGTATGCTTGACTGTGTTCTCTGGAGAGGGGATGTCACAGGGACTGGGGCATAGGGAGATGAAAATCTACCTTTCTTTCTGGATCATCATCCAGCTTTCACTGGCCTCCAGACTCTCCATGGAATCTCTCTGGAGCCAGGAGACCAGAGGCATTGGGATTTTAAGGTTCCAATTTCCCGGGATCAGTAAATGTACCACTATTCATCTAAACGATGCTGTTGGCAAATGTGGCTTTGGGAGTGAGAGGCACCAGACCCAATGAGCAATAGAAGACTGCATGGGAATATTCTATCTTAATTTGCTACTTTTACTATTCCATGGAAGGATTAATCTGGTATGCTCTCTTCAGCTGTGCTGTAGAGAAGCGAAAGAATAGTTACCAAGTTCTTGTGATTTGCCATCCATTTTACATTCACTATTCCATATAATGCTCACCATTGCCAACTGATAAGGAGTCATTATTATGCCTGTTCAACAGAATGGGTATGAAGAAATTAAAGAACTTATAATGGTCTCAGCTAGAAAGAGGCAGGGATGTGATTTATACCTTGAATTTAAAGTCCTTGATTTTTCCAGTCTACCATCCTGCAATTTTCCAGGTAGGCACAAGTCCAGAAGGAATATTTTCTGAAATGTTCCATCCTGTCCTCTGTGGCACCCGTCTGGGAGCCCAGAAACAGCCTATCTGTTTTGGGGAACAGATGTGAGCTGGAGAAGCAGTCTCTCACTTTCTACTTCTATAGGGAGGATACACAGCCCCTCTCCTGGTGTTTTTCCAAGCCTCTCTCTCCAGTCTTTCTCTGTTTGCAGGAATCAAACTTGTTCCATAATGAGAGAAAAGTCCAAGGGAGGAACCAGCCCTGTGGAAGAAGACAGATGGCTATATATTAACATAACAGTGGGTCTGATTTCTAGGAGATACTCTCCTGAAAGAAATTCTAGACAGGAAGGTGATTTGGACTGAGGAGACTAAACCTCTTATGTAGGAATGTTTCTATCAGAAGGAAATTGGTGCAAACAGGAGAGGCTGATGATTGACAAGAAAGACCCTTCCCATTTTACAGCTCTGCCATCTTGGGAGAAAAAACCCTATGCTTATGCTCCTGATATTTAGTTAAGCCAAAGGTATAATATGTTGTCAGCTTCTATTCATCTGTGATCGCTATAACCTCCAGATCACCTTCTACTGTCCGTCTTCATTGCCCTTCACCCACAGACATTTACAGATGCTTAGCAGTCAGAGATGATGGAGAGGAAGTAGGCTGTGCATCACTGTGCTTTCCCCTTCTGTGCTGAGCACCCCGGACCAGTTGTCAGCGGCCCTCCTATCACTTACATTTCATGGCAAGGAGTTTGGTAATTTATCATCTGTGTATTTTAATCAGAGCAAGAGATGCCTGGAGTGCATTTCATCAATCTTGAAGGAGAGGTTTGACCCCCAGTGCTTCCTGCACCCCGTAGTCTGTGTGACTCCATGATGGATTATACAAGGTAATGTGGGGCTAACGGGCAGGTGTCACGCCAGCTCACAGAGAGACGTGGTGACATTACATAGGCTCACTAGGCCTTGGCCTCCTCCTCTACACCAGGGACACTGTGCCTCCTACGAGGGTCATCTGTGCGCTGGCACATGGTTGGGGCCGCTCAGTTTTGGGTTCCTTACCTCTTTTCGGTTCTTGTTTTTAGAACAGTTACTGCTGTTTTTCTCTGCAACCATCATATTCTTGTCCAGCTGTCCTGCTCTGTTGTTGTTGGGACAATGCACAACCTTCATCTGCTTCAAGTAAGTCCCAGCTGGTCCCTGCAGTCCTGTGTCAACACTGCTGTTTCAGCCCCGAGAGGGAACCACCATGCTGGGAACCTACTTTGCACCCAGTGTGTTACATAAATGGTCTTTTGTAAACCTCCAGGTAGTCCAGGAATGTAAGCATTGTGCCTATTTTAGAGGGAAAGGATGGAGTCTCAGACAGGCTAAGTCACTTCCCAGTGATCACACATAGTCAAGAGGGATGTAAATTTGAGTAGGGATTGGATTTCTGGATTGTAGGTGCTGTGACTTCCACCAATCCCAAATGCTCCCTCGTTCGTGGCCATTTGAGGAAGGGCACTTTCCTGGGAGAAATAGGGCTGATTCTGTTGTAGGTTATCTTTGCCTTATTGGCTTCAGGTAATGGAAATCCTTGAATACTTGAAATAACCAGTCTCTTCACTTCATCCTGCTGCCTTCCCCAAAACAGTAAAAAATAGGGGCGCCTGGCTGGCTCAGTCATTAAGCATCTGCCTTCGGCTCAGGTCATGATCCCAGAGTCTCAGGATCGAGTCCCACAGCCGAGTAGGAAGCCCACTTCTCCCTCTCTTACTCCTCCTGCTTGTGTTCCCTCTCTAGCTGTGTCTCTCTCTGTCACATAAATAAATAAAATCTTTAAAAAAAAATTAAAAACAGCAACATGCTTTCCGATACCTCTTTCTTGTTGCCATGAAGGCTCTTCCCTTTTGGCAGAAGTGGTGTCTGTACAGTCTTGACGCTATTTGTATGAGACTTGTTTGGTTCAAGCTCTGGGCTGGCACTGCGGACATAGTTCTATTACTCTGGGACTCCCAGCCTGTGGCAGTGGCAGCCACATATTTAGATACTCCTCAGATGATCGTTTCAAGGGAGGCTAAGGCTCAGGGTCAGAGGAGGGCCAGCCTTATTGCAGTTGTGCCAGAAGCAGGGTTCATCCTGGTCCTATGTTTCTGTGGGCATCCATTGCCTCTAGGTGAAGAACAGCATTGAAGTTTGGTGGAAAGGGCCTGAGGCGGGGCCACCTACTTTTGAATATCCTCTCTAGCTCTGCCTCATATAAGCTTGAGGAATCTGGACAATTCACTTCACTGATCTTGGCCTCAGACTCTTTATTGTTAAGTAGATTAAAGGAAACTTTTCAGAGTGAAGGCCCAGATAAACTGACACCTGGAAGTTCTTGGCACATTGCCTGGCACATGAGAGGTTACTCCGAGGCTCTATATGGACCGTTTACCTCTAGTTCATGCCTTTACCTTCTTCTTCCCATCCAGAGAGACTTGATATTTCCCTGAGTGCTTGGATTTTATATGCATTTGATAGTCACATGCATTGTTTTTCTTTTCACTGAAGAACTATACATGTTTGTTGAAGTCTACCTTGTGACAGTTTGCTTCCTGAGAAACATCAGCTGGGGCATGACCTTTGACCTTTTTGAATCATCTTGATGGGATGACTAATTTCTGATGGGCAACCAATTTCTATTGGGATGTCTGGTTCCTGATGGAATGGCTAGTATCTGAAGGTATGGCCAATTCTTAATGTGATATCTAGTTGCTAGGAGGCCAGCTCCTGGTGGTAGGGCTAATTTCTGCTTTAAGAAAGGGCAACTATCATTATTAAACATCTGTTATGCACCTGCCCTGTTATAGGGAATGCATGAATTATATGAGATTTAAAGCTTTCCATGAAACCAGCACATAGATGGCAACAGTGAACAGTCTGGCTTCTAATGTCATGTTACCTGGTTTAAATTTCAATGTTGCCACTTCAGGCATGTGACTTGGCCACTGTATGTTTCTGTGATGATAACAGAATCTCCATCATAGAGTTTGGGGGAGGAATTATCTCCTGCCACATAGTCCAATAACATTTAACTACCCTTATTTTTGTCTATATCTTGTAGACAGGGAGACCAAAGCTTGGGAACTGGCAATGAGGGTGTCTTCCTCTTCCAAGAGAAAAACTAAAATTTAAATCTTGCCTGAGGTCCAGAAGATCTCAGAATTGTCTTATGTTCATTTTTCAGTTCAGGCCAGCTCTTTGCAATATGAGGACATAAGCCTCCCTCTCAGTGGAAGTGATGCCCATGGGGCCATCCTGGGTACAGTATGCCACTGAGATCAGGCACGACCATGGTAGACCTCTCCTAAGTATAGACAGCTAATACCCCCCACAGAAAGCAGGCCCCACTGGTAGGGAAGGGCAGTTCAGGGTCTTCATTGATTTCATGGGCAGAAGCTGAGCTTGACTGATGCCAGTTGGCTATATGAGAAGTGAGTTATGACCATTCATTTGTAAATGACAAGCTCCTTGCTGTAAGAGTGATTCTAGCTTTTATATATTATCTCTTTTGATAGTACTTTTATAAAAAGTATTAGAACTTTTTGATAAAACTTTTGATCCCCTTAACTGTGCTGGGGAGGTATAAGAAATTTACCATAAGAAAGCTGAGGTCAGAGAAGTTCACATCTTGCCTTTTATCACATGTTGGCAAAGGCAAGATTTGAAATTGGGTTTGTTGTAGCCTTTCACCTGTGTTTTCCTTGCCCACATACTGCCTTTCTTCATGAAGCTAGGACTACAGGGCCATCAGAGGGCCAGGAGAGGGTTCTGACAGGAGATGAGAGAGCCATTGCCAGCAGACCCCGTAAGCGGTTAGGTAGATCAAGGCTCCATAGGAAAGAAGTGAGATTGGGCATGGTAGACGCAGTCTACAATAAGAGGATACCTCAGCCTGAAAGTCCAGGAAATCTGGATGAGGGCAAGATTGATAATCACAGGCCTTTTGGGATGCTTGGGCTCTAGGCCCTTCTGCCCACATGGACAACAGTGGGAAGACGTTCCATAAACCTGGTTATCACTCCTATTCTCAGACAGCCAGGTCAGGTGAGCGGCTCTTGGTCTCTGGCCCAACTGTCAGTCAGTATGTTCCTGGTCATCTATATTTGGATTTCATTTCAATGCCAAAGCACTGACCTTCACCTGCCTTAAGTCAGGCAATCACATATTTGTGGTAGGGGCGTGAGTAGATAGCAATCTTGAGATTCTGCAGGAAGCTATAGACTCTTCCTAGGAAAATATACTTCCTCATAAATGTTACATACAGTTTCAGAAGGTATCTGGGGCCCATGGGATTTCTCCACCAATCCCAGGAAAGTCTATAGATTTGGCTATAAGCTTTGCATTAAACTAGTGGGTTGTACTGATGGCTCAAAAGGAGTAAATGGAAACAAACAATTTCATGTGCAGCCATAAATAAAAATAAAAATAGATAAAATACCTTATACAAAACAAGAAATGCACAGTAGTTATAAGGAAAATTTCAGAATCTTATGGAGAAGCAACAGTGCAGCTGTGAATATATGCTTGGATGCTAAGAGTCAACATTTCATTAGATTCCAAGCAATCCTAACTGATAAGATTTAATCGTTTTGGTGAATCATTTCAAAAATGATACTAAGGGTCATTCAGAACAAAGGCTGGCAAACTATGGCTCATCCAAATCCAGCCTACTGTTGTTTTTATAAATAAAGTTTTATTGGAATAAGTCATACTCATTTGTTTATTTATGACCTGTGGCTGCTTTCCAGGTATAAAGGCAGAGTTCAGTAGTTACTGTAGAGACTGTATTACCCACAGAAAGCCTATAATAATCGCTGTTTCTTTAAGAAAAAGTTTGCAGACTTCTAACCCAGAAAATTAAACACATGGAAATATCTATGAAACATAAGAAAAGGTTGATATGGATAGACTAGCCTTACCACATTTTGAACATTTTCATAAATACATACTATTTAAATTATACATTCTATTGGCATAAAAAGAGAAAATTGTTCAGTGCAGCAGAGGGTGCAGAGATAAGTTCATATATTGGGAGAATTTACCTCTAGTATATGATAGGGTGACATTTCAGATCGGCAGGAGAAAATGGACCATTTGATAATCTGTGTTGATATCTAGAAAAAGGGAAAAAAACTCAAATTCTATCTTCATATCTTAAATGAAGGAAATTCTAGGTGAATCCAATATTAAATGATGATCAATGGAATCTTAAAAAAAACCTACAAGGATACAAAAGCGATAAAGGAAAAAAGGTTCATGTGTTTTACTTAAAAACTTTTTTTAAAGCCTACCCAGTAAATTTACTATAGTGAAGCCAAAAGGCACATGAGAAACAAGACAAAGTAACCTTGCCCTGGAAGACAGAGCTTGAATGCAAAGAGAGCCAACAAAGCAATGAGAAAATAATAAAACAACCTAATAGAAAATCAGCAAAGAGCATCAACATGCAGTTCAGACATCCATAGTAAAGAAATGAAAAATAGCAAATAAACATATGGAAAAATGCTCATTCTCCTGTTGATTGAAGAAGTGTAAATTAAAACAACTCTGATATATCTTAATTTACCTGTCAGATTAGCAGATTGGCAAAGAGATGAAAAGTGTCAGGGGTGTGTGGAAATAGACATTTGCATACATAGTTTGAAAGAGTTATTGTAGTCTTGTCAGAGGGTAATTGGACTGCGCTTACGAGCACTGTAAGTGTGCCTACACTCTGGCCTCGCATTGCCATGCTTGGATTATCTTACCGGTATGCTCAAACTCACAAAAATACTTGGAAGAGCAGATTAATTGCACACTGTTTGTGTTAGTGAAAAAAACAGGAAATGACCTAAATATCCATCATTAGGGTTTCATTGTGTCAGTGTTTCTCAAACCTGAGTAATGTATTGATTCCAGTTAAGGGGAAAAGAAATTCTCTGAAACCCTTTCTGTGGCATTTAATTATTTTTATTATGAGGTTTCTCCAAAATGTGGGAACTGTTGAACTAAGTACAAACCTCATTGGTTTATAGTTCTTATAATTCTAAAAGTCAAAATCAAATGTATAAATTACATACAAAATCAATAAAATTCAAGTTAACAATATTTATTTTATAAGATGAGTGGTATGTTCTGCTAAAATGAAAGTGTGGATGTTAACAGTGGAGTTGTATAGACATGGATTCAATCATATATAAAATTTGTACCTTCAGTTCAATACCTAATGAAAGGAAGGTGCTTTTCCTGCTTCCATAAATGGGCTTTAACAACTCTATTAAGACCAAGCTTTGCCTGCCTGTTTGTTCAGGCTATTTGGATCCATGATTAATAAAACCCTTCAAATGCTGTCATTGATAATCTCAGAAAACTACCCAGTTTCTTTGGAGATAAAGTTAGCATGGTGGCTTATTGAAATGTGTGTTAAATAGTATTTAATCTAATTATATGACCTGAGGGCAGAAACATTCTTTCTGGGGTGTTTACTGCCGTGCTTGTTGCTGATGAGTTGAGGCACACTGTCTGGGCACAGGCTCTGCTTTTGCCTCTCCTACTGGGGGGGGGGGAGGTGGGTCTCAATGTCCCCCCTCACTTATCTCCTTTCAAATTACTCTGAAATCTTTGTTTCTGGGGACTGCTGCTGTGGTGTGGTGCATCTTTGTTTGCCGTGGCTCTCCTTGTAAACACAGATGACCGTGAGCAACTTGGGGTGGTTCTTGCTAAAAGGTAGTGATCCGGACAATCCAAAACAGGGCTTTTACTTGCCTTTCTCGGGAGATAGCATCAGAATGGAAATGCAGAATCAGCAAAGTTCGAGCAGAGTCCCAGGCTCTTTGGCACCTGATGAAATTTGAAAGTGAGACGGGAGGGTGGGGAGAGGAAGGAGAAGGTAGTCTCAACTCCAAAGTCACAGTCCCAGGATAGGTTTCCTGGGAAGGCTTTTAGTGTGTCTATTGACAGTGTGTCCGAGTTTTGGAACAGGACCACGTGGGGTCGGGTCTGGGCTTGGCCACCTACTCACTAGGGGACTGGCCTGGGGCTTATAGAACGGTGAGTGCCACAGCTGGCTCTGTGGGCATTTGGGCCTCAGCTCAGTGCCACTCCCCTCCTTCTACTAGGCCTAAGGGACTCCTGCTCCTCCTTCCTGAGGCCAGTGGGCCCTCTTCCAGTCAGGGTTGCCTGGGGCAGTGGTCAGAGGCAGTAGAGGAATGGGGGAGAGGTGCTTCAGGGCTCTCCTTGGAGATCGGGGTGACGCAGCTCTGGGCTGTTAAGTAGATGTTGGCAGAGAACATTTAAGCTTTTAAAATCCTTACATCAGATGTTTTCATGCACTTCCCTGCCGAGAAGTGCAAAGGGTGCTTGGTTTAACTGTGGTTATTTACAGCCGAAAAAAAGCGGCTGGCAGTTCCAGGGAAGCCAAGGGTTTTATTTCTCACTCCTCTTTTCCATTTCTGTGATTTATGGTCCTTAGGCCTGGCAGAACTCGCCTGAAAAGCTCTGAACTTGGTCCACTCCTGCTCTACCTCATGTGGAAAGCAGACCCCTTCTCTGGAGGCTTGGAAAACATAGCGGATGTGCCCTTTCCAGAGTCTGCCCAGATGCTGTTCCTGCTGCCCGGGGGTGGCTATTGAGTCAGGCTGTCTTTGTCCATTTCTGGCCCTGGGAACACCTGCCCGAGCCAAAGCTCTAGGCATGAACACTGACATCAAACTCCCGCTTGCTGTTGGCTTTCTTCCATATTCCATTTGACCTCTGATTTTCCTTAGGTAAAATGTTTATTTTCAAAAAAAAATTACCCCTTCCTCTCAGGGCTATTATTATCCATTTTTGTCTTGATTCTTTGGCACTTGAATATCTGAGGCGGTATTTTCTCACCTTGCTTACTCCCTGCCCGTGATGGTATCAAACAGAAGGCCCAGTCTGGAGTGTACATCAGCCTGGGTATTGACCAAAGGTGCCTGTCCCTACTGGGCAGCTTCTCGACAGCCTGGATGGGAATGGTCAGGTTCTTGGCACATAGGAGGCATTTCGTAAGTGGCTGCTGAGGGAGTGGAGGAGTGAGGGGTAGCTGGTTTTGTGGGCCTACCTGCAGAATGCAGTTCTGCCTCCCTGCCCAAATTGGTATCTTCAACTATGTTCGTAAAAGTGTAAAAATAATAATATTCATAGTAATACTCAAGGTAATTGGGCACGGACTTTGTACTAGTCTCTTCTAACACACATGCCTGTCCTATAAAGGATGTAGTCCTATAACTTCCATCTTACAGATGAGGGAATGGAGGCACAGAGGGGTCAAGCAGTTGGCACACAGTCACAAAGCTAGTTAGTTGCAGAGATGGGAGGCAAGCTCAGTTCCATTTGACTCTCTACCCTGCACTTACGGCCACTATGAGATGCAGTCTTCTTTGAGATCATGTGACTCCCTGTGGACGGTAAAACCTCTCATGGTAGAGCCCGCAGGATTTTCCTTTTAACCCTACTGCAGCAGCTCCCTGGCTTTCCCAGTCCAGGGGCTCTTTCTGCTCTGCACCTCCTGCCTGGAGTGCTCACTTGCCTCAAAACTCTTTCTGATAAACTTTTCACGGACACAAGTCTCTCCCCTCATTTTCATCTTCCTGGAGCAGAGGCCAAGTCTTCAACTCTGGGAACCCCAGTTATGCCCACCGCGCGAGACGTTTATCATTTTTTTTTGTTGTTTAAATATTTATTAATTTATTTATTTGACAGAGAGAAACACAGCTAGAGAGAGAACACAAGCAGGGGGAGTGAGAGAGGGAGAAGCAGGCCTCCCGCCGAGCAGGCAGCCTGATGCAGGGCTTGATTCTGGACCCCTGGGGTCATGACCCAAGCTGAAGGCAGATGCTTAATGGCTGAGTCACCCAGGTGCCCCAGTTTATTATTTTTTTTAAAAGATTTTATTTATTTGTTTTAGAGAGAGAGAGTGAGTGAGTGGGGGAGGAGCAGAGGGGGAGGGAGAGGGAGAGGGCCTCCAGTAGACTCCCTGCTGAGTGTGGAGCTTAATGTGGGGCTCCATCCCAGGACACTGAGATCAGGACCTGAGCCAAAATCAAGAGTCAGATGCTTAGCCAACTGAGCCATACAGGCGCCCCGAGAAATTTATCATTTTTATTAGCCTTTTCAAAGAACCAACTATTGGCTTTCTTGACCTTCCCTAAATTATGCTTATTTCATTAGTGGCTACTTTAATCTTTATTCCTTTCTTTTTCCCTTTGGGTTTATTTTACTCTTCTTTTTCCATTTCAGAAAGATGGATGTTTCAGCTCATTAATGTTTGTTCTTTCTTCACACGAGGCTCTACATTTTCCTCTAAATTCTGCTTCAGCAGCATCCTGGAGGTTTTGATGTCTGTATTTTTTATATCCTCAATTTCAAAATATTTTCTGCTTGTATTATGATTTCCTTTTTGACTCATGGATTATTCAGAAGTCCATTTCTTGACTCCTAAACCCGTGGGGGGATTTCTGTGGTTTATCCTTTGGTGATTGACGTCCCCTTAAGTACTGATACTTTGACATGAGAGACAGGCCCCGCTGACCACTCCTGATTCTGACCCTTATCACCCGTGCTGCTCTACCCTCCCTGCTCAGGCAATAGCTGCTTCTCTGTTGCACAGGTGAAGGAATTGAGGTGAGAGATTTCGCCCAGTGTCACACAGCTTGTGTTCTGGGGTTGTGGGCGTGGAGAGAGGATGAGGGTCCAGTCCAACCCAGCTCCCCCAGTGTGGAGACTCGGCTTGGCCACCTCCTGCTCTCCAGGGGGATGTAAACAAGGGAGCTGTGGTGTCAGCGGAGGCGTGGGGGTCCGTGCCGTCACCAGTCACCACTCGACAGGCACCAACCCCTGCTGCCTGCAGACACCCCTTTACTTGCTGCCTGCAGACAGCCCTTCACTTCCTGCCTTGTACCGGTTTTCACTAATGAAAGTACCCTCTCCAGACTGCCTGGGTGAGTTGTGAAAACAAACTCAGGCTCTGGTCACTGGGTTTCTTCCCTTCGGGCACCACCGCAAGGAGCAATGTCCTAGTCAGAGTGGCCCAGTCAGAGTGGCAAAAATGACTCATAAAAATGCAAAAATAGCTTGAAGGAAGGTCCTGCCTCAGGATGTGAGTGACATGTCATTTGAGCAGCCGATGGATGTCAACACCAGCCTCCCACACTCCGCTTGACGGGCAGACCTGTCGGCAATCGGCTCCTTTATGATTTCCATCATAAAACAAGCCCATCTGGGTGGTTCATCCTTAACAAATATTAAGGAGAAAAATGAAGACTCTGGTCATTATTTGGCACACAGGTTTTCATTATTGTTGTCCCCCAGCATGTTTTTCTCTGCCTGCTTGGAGGTAATCTCTTTGCTGTCAAATTACTCAAGTCAGCCGGAGAGAGAATTTGCTCCAGCACATGTCCTGTCCAGAGATCATCAATAAATAATAAATAAACTGGAGAGTTTCTAGAACTTTCTGTTTAATAATGAGGTCATTTGAGCTTGAAGTAGCAAGAGGATACATTCTTTAAGGAGAGCTGGTGGGAGGAGATTCTGAGTGTTAGGGACTTAACCTGCCAGGAGTCAATTCTTTAAAAGGCTTTTACCTTGGTGGAGTCTGCTGAATCCACAACTGGCCGAGGGCTGGGGTGGGCTGGGGACAGCTGATCCGAGCTGCAGGGCCGTCCCCCCAGGAAGATGGCCCCTATTGCCATGGAGTCTTCATTGGCTTAATGGGAACGAGGCAGCCAGTTTAGTTTGTGTGTTCCTTCAGAGTGTGTATGGGGTGGGAGGGACTGTTCATTGTTTTATTAAAATAGTACTTTTTTCATAAAAAATTAATGCATGGATTAATTAATCCTAGATAACCCTCCTACAATTTCAGCATTTGTAGATAATCACTTCAACTTCCTTAAGTATATTTTTTAAGGCTTTTATCAAGGAAAAATATATTTATACAAAATGGATCTTACCATGTGCATTTTTGTCTTTAGAATATTACATTTTCAAGTCACTATGTAGTGGGGCCATATTTCTTTGTTAGTACAAATTCTGGTATAGTCTGTTAATGGCTGCATTGTGTTTCATTGTATGAATGTACCATAATTTATTTCACTAATATTGTATTGTTGGACTTTATCTGTCTCTTTTTTTTTTTCCCTTTGTGCTATAATAGTGCTGCAATAAACAACCTTAGAACTCATTTGATATGCACATCTTTATTCTTTATAACCTTAGGTTTAAATCCCTGGAATAATTGTTGGGTCAAATGATAGGCCTTCTTTTCAATGCTTTTGATCTGCAGCGCCTGAGAGCATTCCACTAGACCTGAACCTGTCATGCTCCCACTCACGTGGTCCAAATGGGAAGGGTCTTTGTGTTCTCTATTCCCAGTAGATGACATGACAGACAAAATGGGTGCACCTTGCCAGGGCTGGTGGTTGTGCACGACCAGAGCACGGCTTTACCAAAGCACCTGACACTCTCAGCTGAACCCATTCACTTACTCTTCTGTCTCCCCAGCTGGATTAGAGGCTACTTGAGACGAAGCATTCTTTTTTTTTTTTTTTAAAGATTTTACTTATTTACTTGGGGGTGGGGTGGGGTGGGTGGGAACACAAGCACGGGGAGTGGGAGAGGGAAAAGCAGTCTCCCTGCTGAGCAGGAAGCCCATCGTGGGGCTGGATCCCAGGACCTTGGGTTTATGACCTGAGCAGAAGGCAGATTCTTAACTGACTGAGTTACTCAGGAGCCCCTGAGATGAAGAATTCTTATTTATCTTTATAACTCCAAAGTCTGGTACATAGTAGGAGCTCATTCATTCATGCAGTAAATATTTATTGAGGGCCAACTATATGCTGGGCACTTTTCTAGGCACTAGGCATACCCGCGTGAGCATCCCCGCTCTCATGGAACTTGTGTGGAAGTGCACTTCTGTGGTCAGTGAAGGCCACCCGCATCCCCTCCCCAGCAGTGGCTTCTCCACCCTTCAAGGCTCAGCTTGTCTCTGAAAGCATCCCTGATTTCCCTGGGCCACACTGTGCTGCCTGTGAACTCAACAATAGTGAATGCCTGCATGATTTATTTGGCACTTAGCCTAGGCAGTGTGAATTGTTTGCTATATTTTTATAGCTCTCTCTGGGCTCCCCAGCTTGACGGAGGACACCTTGCAGGGTGAGAACACCATGAAAATGGAAACCGCAGTTTTTGCATCCGTGAGTGCGTAGCTCTAAATGCTGCCTTACACAGAGCTGACTTACAGGGCGACGCTATGCACACCCAGCGAGAACCAGCTGGGCACCATGCTTTAGAGCTCTAGGTTACCTGTCTTCTTTGGCTCACCAGCATTTGATGCTCAAGTTGCATTTTCCACCTTGAACTCTCAACGACGACTACCTCTAATATGAGTGGAAAAGGCCAAATTCAATGAAAAGGAAAGCACAGAAAACTTAGTATAACAAAATTTAAGCAAAAGATGCACCTAATCAACCACACATAGTGATCATGAACCTGAAGTTCTCTTAGACAGACATGGGGAGAGCAGGAGAAGGGCTTGCCTTGCCTGGTTGGTGAGGCTTTCCTATAAAACTCTATCATGCTGCAGTGGGAGGGGTTTTGGGGCTCTCCTTCAGTTAGAGGAGAGGGAAAAAGCCCACTTAGTCCTCATGGTTTGAAAATACTCAACCCTGAAATACTCTTCTGTCCACTGCTACAAAGCCCTTTCTTCTTATCCTTTCATCCGATATCAAATGCCTACCTAGCTGTAGCTGACAGCTGAGATGGAACTGTTTGATGATTTACATTTGCACTCTCCTAGAATCCAGTCCACATTTGATTGTGATTATTAAAGCTTGCAGCTCCATCTCAGGGGAAGTGGTTGGAACTGGAGGGAAATGAACAAATTTTGAGAAGTTGCTAGGATCAGTGGAGAAATTCCCCTGCAAAGAAGCAACTGAGAACTTTAATTTTGCGTAACAGGGGTGAAGAGGAAGGAGGGACAGTGGAAGGGAGGATATAGGGATTACTGTGTATGCTAGTGACATTTGGGGACTCCTTTCAGCCCACTTGAGCTCCGTCTTCTGGACTCACAAAATACCCTCTCCCTGTCCTCCTGCAGATCTATATCAGGAAGGGCTTGCAGTAGCCCCCCAGTGATCTGCTCTAACCCTTAACTTTGCCTCCGTGTTTAATTTATCTCCTTAACAAGGTGGGAAGCACAGAGACACTGAGCTAGTTTTTGCTGATTGGCTGATTAAAGAATTGGTAATTAGAATCTGAAGCTACCCAATGCACAGCATCTGACTCTTGGTTTAGGGGAGATTGTTGGGGCAAAACTGAACCCTAGTTTTACCAACATGGAACCAAAGTATGATACAATATACTGCTGGCAGCATTAGAAAATTAAAGGTGACTTTTCAATCAGGATTGCAAGCTGACAGCAGCCTCTCTGAGGAGCTCCGTGTAATGAGTATATTGTCTCCAACAGGGGACCTTGATGACTGATAGGTGAGAAGCTGCACCACAGTCTGGAATTATTATGCTTACTTACAAAAGAGGGCAAGTGACAGCACGGTGATCTATTAGTGCTGTCTGTGGGGTTAATGGTAAGCTTTCCTGCTGCTAGTGGTCTATAAAGAGAGCGAAAAAGAGGGAAATGGTGCGGGGGAAAAATCAATAGTATTAGCAGAGTCATGGTAATAAATGCAATCATTTATTTCTGGGATGGTTTTTATTGAATTGGTTATGAACTAGATACTTCTTTTTAATTTATAGGTTGGAGAGAATGGGAATTTGGGGGAAAAACTCCTACTTTCTATTAGACACTGCAGCCATGTTGAGTCAATTAAAGCTTATTTTCATAGCCTTTAAACAGGTGAACTGAGAAATGAATGTATATGCAGATGGAGGAAGTCAGGGAATACTGGAGATAGAGTGTGATCTTTAATGTCAGAAAGACCTGTTTTTTGAATACTGGTTCTGCTTATTATTAGCTGCATTTCCATTGGCTAGTTTCCTCATCTATGTAACAGGATAAGTATATCTCCCTAGCCAGGCTGGGTATAGGCTGAAACAGCATCATGCACATTTGTAATGGTGTCCAACACGGCGCCTACTAGGCAGCAGCTATTCTCCAACCCGTGGCTATGGTTTGCTGTTGCCATCACCGTCCTGGTATTTCACACTTCATTACAGTCACCAGTTCAGTGGCCTCTAGGCCACAGGCCTAGCAAGACTTGTGTGGTGTATGGGACTTTCTGAATCTGTTGATTCACAATAATTACAAAGGTTTAAGGAGTGATCTCAAACCTCTAAGAGATTTAGAAAGTCCCTTCAAAACATAACAGTAAGCCCTGGAAATACTCAAGCAGAAGTAGACTGTTCATATAACATGGGCACTATAGAAAAGGTTATTAGAATGGATGGAAAGAGAAAGAAGAGTTTACATATAGATTTTCTTTTTTTAAATAAAGTTTGTGGGGCACCTGGGTGGCTTAGTCAGTTAAACGCCCAACTCTTGATTTTGGCTCACGTTATGATCTCAGGGTCCTGAAATCAAGCCCTGGGTTAGGCTCTGTGCTCAGTGGGGAGTTTGCTGGAGACTCTCTCCCCCTCTATCCTTCCCCCAATTGCACTTGTTCTCTCATACTCTCTTCCCCCCTGTTAAAAAAAAATCTTTAAAAAAATGAAGTTAGAATAGTTATTTTTAAAAAACTGGTGAATCTCTGAGGAAAAATATATGGGTTTTGATGTTTAGCTTTTTAAATGGTCCAGTGCATATAAATTTGAGTATTCTTGATTATTTGAGTTGGTTTTATTGTTATTATTACTATTTATTTGAGAGAGAGAGCACACAAATGGGGATGAAAGGCAGAGGGAGAGAGATAAGCAGACTCCCTGCTGAGCAGGAAGCCCAACACAGGGCTTGATCTCAGGACCCTGAAATCATGACCTGAGCCAAGGCAGCCGCTTAACCAACTGAGCCACCCAGGTGCCCAGTATTCTTGATTATTTGGCAGGGAGGAATTAACATATACTTCTGTGGCAGACATGTTTGTACACATTCTTTTCACAATTCAGTGATGTGAGGCATGTTATCCACATCTTACAGATGGGGAGATTAAGAATAAAATATTTAATGTAGACTCACATTGCAGAGCTGTATGAGGCTGAGATTCACATTCCAGTCTCTTGGTCTTCTTGATACCTTATGGAAGAGGGGATATTGCCACCTGGGAAAACTTCCTTAAAACTTCTTCCCTTCCCAGGCCCAATGAGAGCCCTTCCTTAGGCTCTGACAGCAGTTGGGTCTTCTGCCATCACCCCACTTAACTTACTATATGGTGCCTATATGTTCACTAGTCTTTATCTCTAGAATGAACTCCACACATGCAAAAACCATGTTCTCATCATCTCTGGACCTCCAGGGCCTTCCTGGGGCAGCTGGTACATATTGGGTGCCTAGATAGTTTTGAGTAAATGTTAGAAGACAGCAACCTGGTGTTCAGCTCTCAATCCTTTTCTCTGAGCCACAGTGGGTCTCAACTTTATCTGTGTAGAGTCCTGTCTTGGCTCATGCTCATCCCAACTCAACTTTCCTTTCCTTCTCCATGGGTCTTTTTTCATCAAAACTAATGCTCTTCCAGCCTATGACTCCTTTGGCCTCCTATGATCCTCAGCTTCTCTGAACTAATCCCAGCTTCCTTCTGGATGCTTCCACTCGTCTAAGGTGCTTCCTCCTTCATGGGCTTCCACAGCCCCACCTGCCTCTTGAGCTTTTTGGCTGTGGCTGCTCATCCCCCACCCATGAAGGCTCCAGGAAGCCATTACTCTGGATACCCTAAAATCAGTATTCTCCCACAGAGACCACATGATATCCATGGTCTGCCCCAAGAATAAGATCAGTGCAGGTATGCCACAGGTTAAGTGCAATAATGGGATGGGGGAGATTTCAACCCACTTCACCACTTCCCAGCTATGGGACAGCTAACTCTCTGAACATCTTTTTTCTCATATGTGTAATAAGGTCAAAGATCCCTATCAGGTAGTAAATTTACAAAGCACAGCTTTGATTCTGACATTGTGAGAATGCTGGAAGTTATGTATGTGCAAATGAGTCTCCATTTGGATAGGGGCTGGCTGACCTCCCCCCATCCCCAACTCCACCGAAGGCACAGTGATCTAAGGGCAGCACAAGTACACTCTTTCTTGATAGAAAATGGGCCTCAAAAGAAAGGAAGAAGCTTCTGTTGGTGACAGAATGGAACGAAAAGTGAAGATATAGGAGACTGATGGCTCTGCAAGAAAAGAGACATTCAGTGGGGGACAGTTTGTACCAAAGTGGCATTTGTTAGTTTGGGTTTTTTCTCTCGTAGGGCAAATCCCTCATGGCTGTCAAGACACTACTAAGAATGAACAGTGGAGAAAAGATAGAAAATATAAAAGTGTTGAAAGCGTTGGAAAGTTTCACTTGTTTCTTTGTTTGGAAAGATTCTGTTCTTCATGCCAAGGTTGATGTTTCTGTTCTGCACGTTTGTTGTTAGTATTCTGCATGAAAAGTTAAACACTTGAAACGGATAAAGATTACCTGCCAATGCTTTCCCCATGAATCAGATTGAAAATGCAAACTGTGACATGAGGCAGAGGCATTTATTTTATTTAGTAGGGAATCAGAAAGGCAATTGCTGGGTTCCTGCAGCCCAAGGCACTGGTAGGTCACACCAGCAAATTCCTCACCCCCTTCCCCTGCCTCCAGCCACACTCATGGTCTTTCCTTCTCTCTTCCCAGCTGTGCCCCAATATCATGCCACCCTACCTCCTTTAAAAGTACTTCTGAAATCTTCAGAAAGGAAGACTACAAGATTCTATTTGGGGGAAGGGCTTGAATTTTGTTCATTTTGATCTGCTGGATATTGCCATCTTTCTGCTCTGGAGATCAGAGAGAGTTGGGGGTTAAATTATTAAGCTCTGTCACTTAATAGCTGTTTGGTTTTCAGCAAGTTACTAAATTCCTCTAGATTTAGCTTATTTATTTTTTGTTTTGTTTTGTTTTTATGGACTGCAGATATAACTACCTGTTGTCTGATTCATTTAACTGTAACCCCCCCCATTGCTCACCACCCTCCCCCCGCCTGGAGTTAGTGTCTAGGCAGGCCATTTTTCCCCAACTCTCTGGAGACTGCAAGCCTATTAGGGGGCTGTAATGACTAAAACCCCTTAACTGGAGCAGCAGCTGGAGGCCAAGTGCTGCTCCAGACTCCCAGCAGGTGGGTGCCCACGGAGCATTGTTTTGTGCCCCAGTGGAGGAGAGTAAAGTAGGAATGTAATCCTAGCTGCTCTTCGCTAAGAGGCATCTGTGTGCAGCACAGAACCATGGCTAATAAAAAGAATCAGAATATTAGTATCCATTTGTCCTGAGTTTAGCAATCTTTTTTGAGAATTTTCCCCCTTCTATCTTTAAAAAAACTTTTTAAAAATATAGTAAACTTTGATCTTCTGCCTCCATTCAGTAAGCATCAAAGGTGGAGTCTTGATACTTATATTTTTGATGTGACACATGTATCAGAGATCAGTGGGAGACATTCTTCAGTGCCTTTAGAAGGCTTTTACTAAAGAGAAATTGTAGGTTCTCTTGAGCTGGGATGTAGACTTTTCATGATGCTATGTGTGTCCCCAGAGGGACAGGAGGTCAAATCCCAATAGTCAGCATAACTGGTGTGCTCTTTGCCTTTCTTGTGGCAAAGTGGGTACATGTGCATCTCAAATCTTCCCTTCGGAGAGGCACCAACATGCACTTGCAACAGCACTGTCTTGTCCTGGTGACTCAAAGAGAGGTCTGCATATGGGGCCAAGAGTGAGGATATGCTCATATCAAATAAATAAACAGAGTCCTTTCCCACCACCTAAGGAAGTGGCTAGAGGACTGGACAGAGAATGGAAGGATGAGATTCCTGTTCATTGAAGCCCTTAATAAGCTGTGTGAGCCCTGCCAAGATCTTTAATGTCTGTGGGCTGTCGCTAATGTGAGGAGTAGGGATGTGTATGGATAAATGTGCATTCATATGTATTCCAGCTGCCTGACAAAACCTAATTTCCTACAGTAGCTGAGAGGCTGCCAACATCTGTCAGAAAGCAAATCCACAGACTGCAATAGAATGTGCTGCTTTTTATTATTATTATTAACATTTAACACATTATTTGTGTTTCATTGTTATTTTGTCCAATTCACAGGTGCAAGGAGACCATATTTGAGGGTTGTCTGATCTACTACACAGTAAAAGGCACACTGATGTAGGATACAGCCTGTTGCTAAACTTGAGCAAATTCAGAAACAAAAATTCTAGGGAATTTGAGGGAAGCCTGAAGGGAATCCTTTTGATACTTGAATCCCATCTCCAACACCGTAACAAGAATTTTCTACCCCTCCTTACCCACCTTCAGTGACAGGGAAGGTGGTACCCTCCTAATGAAGGCCAGTCACTTTTTGAATTAAGACTTAATGCAACCTCTGTGTGTGTGTGTGTGTGTGTGTGTGTGTGTGTGTAAATATAACTGTTTACTTGCCTGTAGTTGGGTGTATGTGAGTACAGTATTTCATGAATTTGTTTCCAGTGTGTGCGACAGAATCTCCTACCATCCACCTCTCCAACATTTCTAAAGAGAAATAGGATTTTTCTAGGATTGTCAGATATTTTGAATTCTTGCAGCCTCCTTCTAATAGTATAGTTAATTGAGGGTTGATTTTGTTTGCAAATGTTATGCATTATTCATCCAGGGTCTCTGTGGACACTTTATTTCCTGCCTTAGAAAAGAAATCAACAAACAGATGGATGTCATTGCTGTTGCATTGTTGTGCTGAAAGAAAAATGGTGGATTGGAGCATTTTGTTCCTCTGCACAAGGAGACTTTTCTTGCCAGCAACTTAAAAGCCTTGCTATCTCCCAGGGTTTTTTTTTTTTGACCAGCATTAGATCTGCTTACTTTTCTCATTATGTATATGTAGGTAGGGCTCTTGTATAAGATGATATCCAATACCTAGGGACATTGTTCAGAGTCTTATCTTCCTAGGACTATCTTCACTCTGAAGTGGGGAGGGGCCAGTTGGGCTATGGATACCTTTTGTGAGAATCCAAGTCTTCTGAGTACAACTTACTCTGTCCAGAGAGCTGACATAATCATGGTGTGTGGCTAGGTGCTGGGATCTGTCTGGTGAGCTTTAGGTGTTACTTTGATATAACTGGTTCTCAGCATCCCAGCCAGGGCTTTCCTTCCTCTTGTGCTCCTCCCTCCACTGCTGTCCTCAGGACCTCACACAAGCCTGGGTAGGTGCAGGTTCAATAAAACTAGGTTTAGAGACTAAAAACTTGGCCCCTAAAGACTCTTTAGAATTTGTAGCCTCAGAAG
Organism: Spilogale gracilis; assembly: GCA_004023965.1. Lineage (NCBI taxonomy): Eukaryota > Metazoa > Chordata > Mammalia > Carnivora > Mephitidae > Spilogale > Spilogale gracilis. The sequence goes on along the minus strand of PITA01003076.1, from coordinate 124,397 downwards.
AGGTTTTGAACTGTGTTCTTCTGTGTGACTCAGTTGTGTCCTTGCCAGATCTTGTGCTTTAGGCCTTTGTACAAGTCCTTGACCAATCACGTTATGTAGAACCAGCTAAAGTACACATCATTTGTGGTAATTCCTGGAGATCTCCTCAGATGAGCATTGACCCTTAGTGAGATGTATGACGTTTTTATATATGTCAACCAACCACACATCTATCTTGGGGCTTTCCCCACCTAATTTATAAGAATATCATAATAGATTTTGCTTACTATCTTATGGCCATTTGAATGTGTTGTGCCAATGGCAGGAAGGGCAAAGGAATTTCCTCTGGTGTGATAATGCCCACAACTTAGGTCCCGTTCCTCTGAAGTACTATCTTGAGAAGAATGTTTGAACTGTATCTCTGTTTAGTGGCAATGAATGCTGGAATTGATTAGTGATGTCTGCTGTGGGAATGCAATAGCAGAAAGGAGGTGTATATGCTTGGTCTAGGGTAATTTATGGAACAGAGGCTCTAGAGCTGCATTTCTTCAATTTACATCTTTGCTCTGGTACTTCTTATAGTTGTATGTAACCTTAGGCTAATTACTTAAGCCCTATGTGCCTTAATATCTTCATCTGTAAAATGAAGATATTGGTAGTACCAACTTCATAGGGCTTCCCCATGGATTGAATCACCTAATATGTGTAAAGTGCTTAGAATGATTCCTGGCACATAGTAGGTACAAGGTAAGTATTTGCTATGATTGTAATTATTAATGGATACATTTGAATTTCAACATAATGAAGGAGTTAAGGTTAACCTGGCATGTTTGTCATATTAGTAAGTCGATTTTGGGTCCTTAGGATTATCACTTTCTTTTCTAAGGGCATATAAACTGTCTTTTTAAGATATTTCCTATGATTTTCCTGGGCATCATTGTGTATCTTACAACATGTATTTTTGGATAAATGCTTTCTCATTTCTTGGAAATTAAGACTTTTGCCATTGCCTAATCTTTAGGCACTGCTCTTATTTGCTGTTAGTACACAGGTGTCTTTGGCAGATCCCAATGACACATCAACTGCCATTGTGTATCACACCCAGTTCTAAGAACCTCTTATTCATTGTCTCATTTACTCCTCCCAACGGCCTTTTTAGGTTGGCACTGTGATCATCTTCATTAATAAGAACACTTCATTAGAACACATCAATAAGAACACTCAAATAAACACTTAAATATCTCTAAGATTTGGAGAACTTAAATGTCTTGTTTGAGATTACTCAGCTGGCAGATGGTAGAGTTTGAATTCAAAACCAGTCATTGCTCACATGAAAGGCAGTTGGAAGACCTTTTGTCATGTGGAGGAGATCTTAAGAACAGAGGGAAGAGGATCACAGTTGATGTCTGAAGCAGGGTTTTGGAGCTGGAGTAAAGTTCTGAATCAGGAACCAGTGTCATTTAAGACCAAGCACACAGGAGTTGTGATGTGCCCATTTTGCCTTTGTTGAGTTTAAGTGAAGGAGATAGAACGAAGACCCTGAAATTATATTGAAATTTCCCAATAGGTGAAGGAAAAGGTCATCGAAATTAGGATAGAGTCCAGGGGTATGGTTAAGGATTAGGCTTATGAACCAATTAAAGTTTAAAAATATGAATTGCAGCCATACTTCTGATTGAATTTACATTTTTAAGGTCTTAGGAAAATTTTTAACAGCCACTGCTTATTTTGCTGTCATCCTGCATTGGAAGGGTCCATTTTTCTACAACCCAGCATTATTCTCTGTGGATATGTCTGTACTTCTACCTTTCCAGAACTTCATCCAGTCACCCCTGAGCTAGGTTGTCATATTGTGGATAAAGAAGTGAATAATGTAGATCCCCATTTTGTTGGAGTGTACTTTCAAAGTTAAGCAGAGGAAACAGAAAATTAAACATACTTCCATCATTAAGTTGAGGCTTATATAGAGATCATCATTAGGTTCTGTGGAGCCCCCAAAGGGGCACCTAACCCTTCCAGAGATGAAAGAGGAATGTTACTGAAAGCTTCTCACAATAGGTAAGTTTTAGTTAAGCAGGTAAAGTAAGTCGTCTGTAGCATGGAAAGGAGTTCAAGAAGGCAGCATGTGTCAAGTAGGGAGAGATGGTAATATCTGGAACATTTACAAACTTTGGAACTTTGGCGTGGTTAGAGTATAAACTGCAAGGGCTAAGCTCAGACCCTATGCCTATGGTCTCACAATCCAGGTTAAGGAGTTTGGAACCTCTGATCTCTGTGGGCTGGATGGAAGGCTAAAGGCAGGAGAGTTTGGTATCTTACCAGCCTTTCGTTATGCTGGGACATCTCTCACACATCTAATTGTGGCTCATTATATTTTCCTCCTAAGAAAACCAGATGCAAACACAATAACTTGGTTAAAATAAGATTTAGAACATTTTATCACAGAAGAGATGGTGGTATCATAAAAGTCTCTGTCCCACAGGCAACATTTTCTATTAAGAGTGGAAGATTTAACAGATGTCCATTATCTGAGAATGGGATTTGTTCTGATAATGGCCGGACAATGAGTTCCAGACATAGTTTATAATCCAAAGTCTTCTTTATTCTTGTGCAGAACACATATATTAAGGTTGACTTTTATGTGACACCTGGACATGCCATAATTTTTGGGGGGAGGTGCTTTTCTTAAAGTCTTATATTTTTAATCTGGAGTACAGCTGAGCCACAGTCCTCCACCCCCACCTCATTTCATGTTTATGTCCACCAAGTCTACACTGACATTCAAGGTCCTTTGAGCCGACCTTCATAGAATTATAACTGCAGAAACAACAAAGGAAGCCAGCTCTCCATGGCAACTGCCACTTGCCCCACTCCTAATTACTTCCCCTAACCCCAAATGCTTCTACCCCAATATTTCTGAGGTTCCTGGGAGACTTTCAACACCAGGATGGCTTGACCTGTCACAGTGGATGGGTGATGTCATGCATCATCCCTGGGTCTCTCCCTAAACTCTCTGGAAGAAGACTTCACAGCCTGTAGTAGAGTATCTGAAGCAAAACTTGCAAATGAGATTTCACTGGTGCTTGTTCCATTCTCCTGTTTGTTCAGTCTCTTTAGGTTTTCCTGGAGACCTGTCCGCTTGGAGGCTACTCATGTACAGCACAGCCTAAACTCATAAGTGGTTTTGTCCCGCTTTCTGCTCACCCTCTCACCTCATGTTCTTAGGGTCTTACTTGGGGCTTTTTTTCCCCAAGTTTGGCCTTGTGTCACCCTTCAGAAATCAAATTTGGTCCTTCTCTTCTTTTTGGGTTGACCCCTGACTTCCCTTCCTGGCCAAGGTTGAAATTGAAATTTGACCTAGGATTATGTGGTCTCTGAGTGCCCTGATTTAAACAGTTAGATGGCTCCCCTCAGTGCAGACCCTTGAGTCTATACTCCAACCCTCAGTTCTCCAGGAGGGCACTGGTCCCAGGATAGCCCTTCAGATGTGCCCAATGGAGAAATAAATGTGTTAGTTCAATAGGCTGGCCACACCCAGAACACTGAAAGAGGATTGAAGCCCTGCATTTTCAAGTCTACTTCATTTGGTGAGCCTTCCTTTTTAGCCTCTTAAAATGATAAATCTTCTCCACCCGTAATCAATGGAGGGGGCAAACAAAGGCATTATCAATGATAGACAAATGCAGGTCAAGTGTTTACTGGTGCCTGGCACAGTGTCAGGTGAATGGGGGAATAGTGAGATGAAGTTATGACACCTTTGCTCTGGGAACTTGTTTTTTTGGGAACACAGTACTAACACATGGAGCATAATTAGGGAGCAGCCACAGAAGTCTTCTTGGAGGAGGTGAAGCTAAGCATGATCCTTGAAAGATAGGGCAGACTTAGTCTCAAGAGAGGGGTAAAGTTTCTGAAGGAAGAAATTAAGGCTCAGAGGCAGGCTGGCCATAATATGAAAGCCAGGAACGGAGGTGGGAGTAGTTGAGGATGCTGGTTAGGGAGAAGAAACAGAGCTTTGTGGTAGGAAGTGGGAGATTCCCAAATGTCAGACTGGAAAATGGGAGCCTGACCCAGACAACAGTGGGGAGCATGCAGGTCATATGACCTGGTGGAAGAATCTGGAGCAACACTTGGGCTTCTCCTGATGTAGTGGAATGGACAGAGTTGTGCTCTGTCAACAGCTGTGGTGCCTTAGACAAACTTTTGATCCAGAGCCATTCCGTTTCTTGATTTTAAGGGTGGGGTGGTGCCAATAGCCCCCTAAGGGTGTTGCGGGAATTGCTATGAACACCAGGCACAGCATGTTCCCCAACACAGAGTCAGTGCTCAGTAAACGCTTGATCCTGATGGCATGGGGTGGACTGTGTGCAGGGCAGCTCAGGGAGGGCGAGATAGACCCGGGGTACTGCAATGCCAGGTCAAAGTCCACACCTTGGTGACATGACCTGAATGGAAGCTCTGTAGCTTTAAGAAAAAATGGTACAGGGGCTGCCTGGGTGGCTCAGAGGGTTAAGCCTCTGCCTTCAGCTCAGGTCATGATCTCAGGGTCCTGGGATAGAATCCCACATCCAGCTCTCTGCCCAGCGGGGAGCCTGCTTCGCCCTCTTTCTCTGCCTGCCTCTCTGCCTGTTTGTGATCTCTCTCTCTGTCAAATAAATAAAATCTTAAAAAAAAAAAAGAAAGAAAAAAGAAAAAATGGTACAGAATCCAGAGACAAAAAGAAATCTACTCCCCGGCTGTACCGCTCAGACTGTTGGCTTCCAAGGAGCTCTGTCGTAAATAGGTTTTCACACGTTTCACCCACTGGCTAGCATCAGCCCCCAGCTCTGTTTGGAAGAAGAAATTTCTAGTAAACCTCTGAGTCTGGGTGGCATGTATCAGTCAGAGAACCAGAGAATACTGCATTACCAAATCTGTTTCCAGTTTGAAGACATTTTGAAAATATTTATGGTGACTTGTGGCACTTCGGTATGAAAGCACTTTGCTAAATCACTCAGTGAATGAACACCTTTCTTTCTTTTTTGTTGTTGAAAGGTAAGGAGCTAGAGTCAACCATGACTCCAGGCCTTGTGTGGTTCCTCTGAGACAAGCACAAAGCCTCAGAAACAAACACAAAAGAACGATATCCCATTAGGGTTACTGCTGATGCTGTGATTAAAAGTTATATTGTGTTTTAAAGTTTTGTCATGAATGGGGACAATAGCCCCCTGTGTTCACCTTTATTGCCTCATCACACAGTAATGCAATTTCCATTGGCTTTGTCTGATTTCTTCAGTTCCTTTTTGGTATACCAGCCCCAAGACAATGCTCAGCCTATAGTAGGTGCTTAGTAAATGTTTATTGAATAAACAAGGATACAATTATTCAAGCCTGGCTGTGCCTCAGAATCACCCAGGGGACTTATAAAATAATATTAATTAAAAAAAATTTTTATTCATTTATTTGAGGGGGAGGGTTAGGGGAGGGACAGAGGGAAAGAATCATCAAGCTGACCCCTCCCTGCAAGGAAGCACGGAGAGCAGAATCAGATATTGGGCTCCATCCCACAGCCCATGAGATTATGACCCGAGCCAAAACCAAGTCAGACCTTCAACCAAGTATGCCACCCAGGTGCCCCATCCAGAGAACTTTTAAAGGGAGCATGTCCTGGGTTTCCTCCTTGCACCCTGGATCACCTGTTTTCCTCAAAGTCTGTCCGTGGAGGTTGCTGTGGGAATGATTCAGAATACCCATCATGGAGGACACGATGAGTCTCCTGGGAGTGCTGCATGTGCCCCTCAAACCTCCGGCCCTATTTGGAAATATGCAGGCCTGGGATATGGTCTCGCTCTTCAGTTTGCTGAAGAATCTTTCCAGAATTGTCACTCGGGAACATGCTTTTGGACAAGCTGGCCAAGCCTGCTGGGAAAAAGTGCACCTTGATAAGAGGACAAGGATGCCAGTGATGCCAGACTCTAAGTCCTGGGCAGGGACTAGTGATCAGTTCCTGGCCAGAAGCTGGTGCTCACTTAGCATGTGCTCTGTGTTTGCAGACATTGTCCTTTCCTCCTGGCAGGAGTTTCGAGGGAAGTGTTATTCTTTTATTATGGGCCACCAGATCCATCCCTCCTTCCCCACAATGTGTGGACATTATGTGGGCTCCTGGGAGGATTTAAGCCCTTCTGGACCCTGGGTGTTCAGATGGCAGCTGCAGAGCTGTATAGAGACTGAAAGGAAAGAGAGAAAGTCATAGGTTTTAAGGCCCATTTTGCTACCTGTCTAGCCCAGCACAGCCCAGACATCCCCAGGTGAGGGGAGCAGGGACATTGCCTCTTGTCGTTGTTCTTTGAACCCTTATTTCACAGATATTATTAATACTCAAGGCTAAGTAAAAGCCAGATTCTACTTAAGGTCAAGTGAATGATAGTCCAAGTAATAAATAATGGTACCAGGTGGCCCAACTACATTCCACACCCACCTTGGCCTGAAGGTGTGTTCGCTGCCTTCCCGTTTCCCTCTTCTTTGTTTCTTCTTTTCATCCATGCTCCACTGCCTTCCCCATCCTTTCCCTCCTCTCTTCTTGTCCATAAACAATGGAGTCAAGCTGCCTCACATCTCTTCTGGATTGTGCACATTTCACATTCTGAGGTGTTGAGTTTCAGCATCCCCCAAAGCCAGTGACGGAGGGTTGACAGCCTGAGGGGTGGGGTCTGCCCCAGCATCTGCAGGGTGCGAGGCCTGGCAGAGACCTGATCATCTGAGAGATGAGGTGGGAAGAATGGTGATCTTCACTCTAACTCTTCCCTCGAAAAGTATTCCCAAACAAGCAGTGTGCAAAGTGATTTTTGAATGGCACAGGGTGAGCATGGATGATATATCGTTCTGTATTCATTTCACTGTATATTAAAATACATACAATTAGCATGTCAAACCTATTATTTCTCATATATAAGTGATAATATCTGAAGACGAGGTGACTCAGTAAGGTGAGTTTATTTGAAGTCAAGTAAATAATAAAAACAAGAAGTAAATAAAGTACAGATAGTATCCAGATATGGCAAGAACTGGAGGAGGGAATGTTGGAGTGACCCAGATGTTGGAACTGCAGTAAAGGATCTCATGCCCAGAGAATGCAGTTCCTTCTGAAGCCAGACCATTTTTCCATGGAGAAATTCAAACCTGGTTTATTAGCAGAGCAGAATCCAGTTGGGAGCATGGCAGAGGACCTTGTCCAGGGTCACAGCCTCAGGATTCAGTGGGAGGGGGCTGGAGGACCTTGTCTGGGGTCACAAGCTCAGGATCCAGTGGGAGGGGGCTGGAGGACCTTGTCTGGGGTCACAAGCTCAGGATCCAGTGGGAGGGGGCTGGAGGACCTTGTCTGGGGTCACAGCCTCAGGATTCATTGGGAGAGGGGCGGGGGACCTTGTCTAGTGTCATAGCTTCAGGATTCAGTGGGAGCGGGCTGGAGGACCTTGACTAGGGTCACAAGCTCAGGAAGAGGCAGAGCCAAGCATCAAACCTGCCTCTGTCTGACTTCAGAGCCCTGCCCTTTCTCTAGTTTCCTAGAGGAGCTGTAAAGTCTCTTCAAACTCTATGAAATGTGACTTGAATTACGGGTATTTTAATTTTTCTCCATGCCCTTTGAAAAATAAAATTGACCTTATATTTTCCCCGGGCTGGCTGGTGCCTTAACTCTCACAGGCATTTTAATTAGCATCAATTCCCTGTATTCAAGGAAATGAATTTTTATTTCAAATGGTGCAGGAGGCTCTGTAGGGAAGAAAGGAAAAACATATTAGCAAATGAAATGTTCAATGCTCAAAACTCTTTCTAATTTACAAATGCAACATCATAAGTACCTAAATTAAGCTGCTGGAGTGCTGTGCAGTATTCATGCTCTATCCTTCCGTCTGTGGCAGCAATGACAGACACACGCTGGAAAAAAGCAGAAAACCCCCTCCTCCCATGTCTGTGCCCCCAAGTTATACTGTCAGGAAGCTCCCTTTGAGTATGGAAATTGGCAGAATTCTGAGGCCTGGCGAACACACTGTCTTCTCAGGGCAGGTTTCATTTGCAGTGAACTAACTTTGCGTGAGTGACGTTCTCTAACACACCAGTGATTCTGCTGCGTCCAGGTCCAGTGAGATTATCAATGTCTTTCTAAGGTCTTGAAGTAACTGCAGTTAAGTCCAAGATCAATTATAGAAATTTAAGCAGATTTCATTAACTGCATGGTGCCCCCATATTATGGGAAGTAAGGGGTATCCTCAATCCTACAGGTGACTTTCACGAAGATCTTATGAACTGAATTTCTTTTTTTTAATAAAGATTATTTTATTTATTTATTTGGCAGAGAGAGAGAGATCACAAGTAGGCAGAGAGGCAGGCAGAGAGAGAGGAGGAAACAGGCTCTCCGCTGAGCAGAGAGCCTGATGCGGGGCTCGATCCCAGGACCCTGAGATCATGACCTGAGCCGAAGGCAGAGGCTTTAACCCACTGAGCCACCCAGGCGCCCATGAACTGAATTTCTTTATCCCTTTCTGACTGGTTCTATCCCCCTCCCAAGACCACACCATAACTGCTCATATATTAAGGATATTTGGGGTCAGGAGCAAAAATGAATGAGAATATTAATGGAGTAATAGAATAAATTAACTTGCAATATCACCCTTTGTTCTGAAACTTCTGCATGAATTATCATCACGTGGGGTGAATGGTCTCTGAAATTGTCTTGTCAAGTGGCCATGTCCCTTCTTTTTGTACTCCAAGGTTGCTTGGCCATATTCCTTGATGCCCTCAAGCCAAACATCAAAAGTGAAAAATGATTTAGGTCTTACATGTCCTGCTAACAGGGCTAATGTGTTTGGATGTTTAATACAGGAAGCCCAGTGCCACTCGAAAACTGGTAGAAGCAGTGGGCTGTTTACAACTAGTCCATTCCAGATAATGTCAGCTAATGGAGAGCAAGTGGCATGCATTTTCTGCCTTACACAATAATTAGCATTAGGCTTTGGCATGGTTATTAATATTATTCCACTTCAACAGCAATCACTCCCACTTCTCACAAAGTGTACAGAGATTTTGTCTCATGTCCTGGTTTTGAGTATTGGTCATGCTGCACTAAAAATTTTGCACAAAATGGGAAAGGAAGAGTGAGTGAGTAGAAGAGAACACCTGGCGAGGGGGTGGGGGGCTCGGACAATATTGGTGACCAGTGACAAACATCTGTGTCTCCTTAGTGCTATGTGTTTTCCAAGGACAGTGACAGCTGCTCCAAACCCTGTAATTAGCTTTAGGACTTGGAAGTAATTGAGCTACAAGCTGGCACCCACACTGTTGGTGAGTGGGTTGCTGTTTATTTGTCTATGATGGGCTCTTGTCACTAATGGTTGTGCAGTTGTGTGGAGCTGCTCTCCTAGGAGATAAAGCACAATGTGTAGATGAGGAAATTTAAGAACACTGGATGACAATTTAGTCAGCTTCTTGGAAAAACAAAAGCATCTTTCCCAGAGAACAGATTCTAAGGGCAAGTAATTTGATTTTATCAAATGACTTCAAAGGCCAGTTTCAGAGTTCTCAGACTGCATCATATTTACTTCTGCTTTTCTGCTCCAGAAATCTCATTTCCCCTCCAGTGTCCAGAGGTTTCATGATGTTCCCCAAACAGTTCAGGGCATGACTAAGTCCTCTTCCAACTCCTTTTCACCTCTCAAGCCAGTGCTGTCTAATAGAAATCATGTTCTGCTTAGAAGTTTCCCTGCTTTCCCAGTGGAAGGTTTCACATAGTCCAGTTGACGTTAATGGCTCATTGTTCATTAGGTGTCCCAAGAGCATCTGTGACATACCAGAGGATAGATGTCGTAGCCGGAAGGATTGAAGCTCTGATGGCAGGCTGTGGCACTGGTGGTAGGGTGTTGGGAGAGAGTCTTGGGCAGACTTTCCTGGTATTCTGCCCTTCTGTTGAATGGCTCCTTCTTGTGATAATTGAGTGTGAGAAGTCTTCTAGGTCTTGACTCAAGACCTTATCAGCTAGGGTCTTTAGCTGGCCACATGGAAATCCAGCAGAGTCTCCTTTGACAATACTCAGAGGTACATATGGCATATGTGGGAAGCTGGGCAGTGGTCTCAGGCTCTTGATTTATAGTCAGTGTTGTTTCATCTCCCAGGGGATCTGTGGTCTCTTAGTTTGGACTGGCTGGGGAAAACCAGAAAAGAAGGGACAGTTCTCATTCTCATGGACTTGGTGTTGTTTGGAGAGACATGAAGTGACAGTGGCAGGAGGCCTGGGTAAATACAGGTGTCATGTGGGGGCAAGAGACTGGAAACTGAAGCTCATGTTCTGCCATTAACCCTGAGTAGGCTAGTTCCTGGTTAAGCTTGGGTAGCCCAACTTCATTTCTCTGAGCCTTGGCTTCTTGATCTGTAAGATGGAGGTTGGACCAGCTGAGCTTTCTGAATCCTTCCAGCCCCAATATTGGGTATAATGCTATAGGATTATCACCCCCTTGAGTACCTATAATGTGCCAAGGACTTAAAATGTATTTTCTAATATAATAATAACTATATTATTACCTTCACTTTATGCATGAAGATGCCAAGCCTCAGAGGGTTGGGTGCCTTTATGCAGAATTGCAGAGTAGAAACACTGGGGCTGGGACTTAGGTTTGCCTGTTTCCAGACCCAGAAGTCCTTTCCTCTTTCTACTCCACCTTCAAACTGGAGAGCTATACCAACTACCTGGTTTGCACTTTCTGTTCCTCTGCTTAGGGATTTCTTTGACTAGTCTTACATGGGGTCTACATTTCTCTTTTGATAACCATTGTCATCATAATAATCAGAGCAGCTAGCATTCTTCAGTCATTACTCTGCGCCCTGGAGCAGCTTATAATCACGTTGAAGAGATAAAGCATGCTAATGTGAAACATTTAGGTAAAACCACAGGAATTATGTATAGTTGCACACGTGCTCTCAAATTCTAGAAAAGAAATAGGAGAGGTGGGCAGGAGAGCCCACACGTACCCCCCTCCTCCCAACTATCTTCAGTGCCAGTGCAATTACAGGGTTGGAAAGTGCTGGTATCGAAGTCCACAGATGGGACCCATTGAATAATGTGTGTAGTTGTACATTTTCATTGTCACAGGTGTTGGAAGTTTTCAGGAAGTGATTTAAGATCAGGAGATAAAGAATGTAATTATTTTCCCAAAATGCAAATGGGCAGCTTTGATTACATTGGATGTGAGTCCTCCTATTTTTGTTCTCCATCTAAAATACAATGAAACTTTATTTCCTGCTATTCCTCTCAGAGAAATGAATTTCCTAAATGCTTAGCACAATGTGATGATATAAGACATTGGGCAGAATATTCCTGAAAACAGCATTGGGAAGATAATATAAGTGGAATAAATTTGCCTATTCAGCTTAAAGGCCAATAATGGTGAAAGTGCAGATAAAGAAGGAGACACCAATGAGAGACTTTATTCTGTGCAAATGTGAGAGACAAGCCAAAGTTTCTAGAGCCCCACAAAGCAAGCTGTATTAAGTTCTGCAGCTTGTTGGATGCCTCCTTCTGCAAACTACCATTGTTTTTACAATTGCACTGGGCCTTCCACAATCCAAGTTGATATTTTCTACCAACTTCCGCAAAGATGGTACAATCTGCAAAGTTAGAATAAGCCTTTTCCACACCATTAAATTTTAACATTTCGCATTTCCAAGTATTTGGCTACTAACACAGCATTACTTTTAATGAGAAATCTCAAAGCTGATTTCTCGCCAGCTGTCATTGTTAAATTGCTTGACGTTAAATCCTTCAGCAAGACTGAGGGAGAGGGAGAAACAGCTATAAAGTGACATTAATGACTTAATCAAAATATGTTTGTTTGGAAATGTATAGACACTGCATATTTACTATTTTGAAGGCAGTAAATTTTTTTTTTGCTGGAGATTTTATTCTTTCCCCTGGCTTTGGAGGCAATTACTAAATACTCAAAAACATGCAATCCTCCCTGAATGTAGTTCACTATTTTACAATGGACATGAACTTCCCTTGTTATCCTTCCATCTGGCTTCCAAAATGGCTTATTTCTTGGCTCTATATTACTGAGCTATAGACTCTGTGTTCCTAAAAGTATTATTATAATAATTGTTATTATTTTATATTATGCAAAAGCAATAGGAGTTTGAGAGCCTGCCCAGGAGCAGGGGAAGAGGTAAGATGCATTGGATTGCCATGGCAGAGTAAACCCTTTCCAGACCAGATCATAAATCCAGGACTAAACCATGGGTTCAGGCCATACTTAGAGGAGAGATCATATGTGGACGTCTGAGGTGATGAGAGTCACATATTGGGATGGTTAGCCAAGTGAGGGGTGTGCAAATGCCACAGTCCAGAGAAGGACACAAGAATCTGCTGATCCACACATGGCCCCCAAAATCTTATCCAATAGCAATTTTTTCTCCTGGGGAAGATTGAATGAACAAAAGGGTGAAAGAGTGACTGCCAGCTTTTAAGGAGATCTCCGAGAAGTCTCTCTATATTAGCTTTCCTAGGGCTGCTGCAACAAATTATTGTGAACTTGGTAGCTTAAAACAACAGACTTTGTTCTCCCACAGCTTGGAGGCTAGAAGCCTGAAATCAAGGTGTTGGTAGGGTTGAGGTCCCTCTGAAGGCTCTAAGGAGCAATCCTATCTTGGCTCTTCTAGTTTATTGTGATTCCAAGTGTTCCTTGGCTTGAGGCTGTGTCACTTTAATCTCTGCCTATGTCTTCACCTGGCCTTCTCCTCTTTGTGTGTCTGCCCTTGCTGTGTCTTTAATAAGGACACTTGTCGCTGGGTTTATGGCCCACCTGATAATCCAGGACTGTCTCATCTCTAGATCCTTAATTCAATTACATCTTTGAAAAACCTTTTTCCAAATAAGATCATTTCACAGGGTCCTGGATGGGGACATGTCTTTGAGGGTCACTCTATTCAATGCACTGCCCCACCAAACTGCTACTTCCACCTCATTGGCAAGAGCTGAATCCCACAGCCATCCATGTCTGCAAGGGAGAAGGAGAGATGCATGTTTTTAGCTGGATGCATTTCTCCTGTGAAATTTGTCTCAATGTAATACAGGTTTAATTAGAGCTAGTGGAGAAGATTAAATCTATTTACCAACCCTAAAGAAAATGTCAGCTGCAGATTAAGGTGTAAGATGAACACAGGAAGGAATCAGAGGTGGATTTAGGACAGTGGGTCAGTTGCTGTTGGCCAAGCTCTAGGTCACCCTGTAAGGAGAATATAAGGTCTCTCTAGACCGTGTCTAAAGAGCTGGCCATGCTGGACTTTTTCCTTTCCTCATTTTCTCTCCTCCTGGGAGGTTACACAAAGTGTTTTCCTTTTTGTCTTCCATAGAGATATACACTCTTATACACATTCTGAATACCTTTTCCTAGAATCCCACCCATATAACCAACCTCTGTAAATCACGTTTCTTTTCTTTTCTTCTTCTTTTTTATTAAACTGCAAATTTTGGAAATTCTTTTTTGGAAAGTCCTAGCTCTCTTTATTTGTCCAGAGGTCTCCTCTCATCCTTTGCTGTGAACTCATTCCCCTTCTCGGCTTGACATGGGACGTTTTTCTGCTATTTCTCTCCGCCCCTCACATGCTGTGGAGGTGGTTCCTGCCCAATTCCCTTGGCTGTCTATGGACTGTACCAAGGTATTAAAATTACCATCTGTGACCCTAAGGCAATGCACCTCATTCTGCACTTAGTAACTTCAGACAGTGATCAACATTGACACATTATTCTTTTTCTTTTAAAATTTTATTTATTTATTTATTTATTTATTTATTTATTTATTTATTTATTTGCTTATTATTATTTTTTTCTTTCCGTAACCCTGCAATCCTACAATCCTATCCCTCTCCCCCACACCCAGCAACCCTCAGTTTGTTTCCTGAGATTAGGAGTCTCTTATTTTTTCCCCTCCCCCATCCCATTTTCTTTCATTTTTTTTTCCTCCCTACCTCCCACAAGCCCCTGCCCTTCCTCTCAAATGCCTATTATCAGAAAGATCATATGATAATTGTCTTTCTCTGATTGACTTATTTCACTCAGCATAATCCCTTCTAGTTGCATCCACCTCGTTGCAAATGGCAGGATTTTCAACCTCTTTTTTTTCTTAAGATTTTTTTTTTTTTTGACAGAAAGATCACAAGTAGGCAGAGAGGCAGGCAGAGAGAGAGGGGGAAGCAGGCTCCCTGTTGAGCCGAAGGCAGAGGCTTAACTCACTGAGCCACCTAGGCGCCCTCGACACCTCATTCTTAAGCAAAAGAAAATGATTTAAAATTTTGTTTTCGGTATTCACTTTTAAACTCTAAAGCTAGGAGGGGAAAACTGGAAATAATAAGATTCTCTTAAATTCTCTTTAAAATATGACCTTGTGAGAGGAAAATACAAATTTGCATTCTGATTACCCCGCTTCCCACACAGCCCAGTATGCCACTAAGCATCCAGACTGAGTGTGGGGACACACACACAGCCTTCTCTGTGGGAAGGTAATAATTTCATGCACATGCACAGAGGAGGTGGGTTGTGAGGCTCACATTTTGTCTAACAAGATGTGAGAGGCATTGTTGGCTACCAGGTGTCTGTAGAATTGTGAGTTGTCTTACACTTACCATAAGCCCCAAAGTGACGCTTTCTGATGGCACCCATGCCCGTGATTGTGATTTCCCTTCTGCTCGCATCTTGTTTCCCTGATGCTCCTATGGAGGATGCCAAGACAGTCTTCACTGTAGCTTTTGTGATGCCCCTTGTGGTCAGGATGTATCACTGCAGGTTGTGAATGACAAAGGGAAAGGCAAGGTTATAGGAACCTGTTAAGAGAGAAGCAGATGTGCAGGGGTGTAACCTGGGTTTTACTCCTGCTGCTGGGAACTATTAGTTTCATGTCCTTGAACCACTGTGTCGGTTTTTCATTTGTAAAATGGGGTGACTGGGGAGTCTGGGTAGCTCAGTCGGTTAAGCATCAAACTCTTAGTTTCAGCTCAGAGTGCTCAGAGACTGAGTGCTGCATTTGGGCCCTGTGCTCAGCAGAGTCTGCTTGAGATTCTCTCTCTCCTCTCTCTTTTTCTTCCACTCCCCCTGCTCGCTCTCTGTCTAATAAATAAATAAGATGGCTCATATCTACTTCAGTATTAAGATTTTTGTTAGGATCTGGGTACCTGTGTGGCTCAGTTGGTTAAGCAGCTGCCTTCAGCTCAGATTGTGATCCCAGGGTCCTGGGATTGTGCCCCACGTTGGACTCCCTGATCAGCAAGGAGTCTGCTTCTCTCTGACCCTCCCCTTGCTTGTGCTCACTCTCTCTCTTAAAGAAATTAATAAAATCTTTAAAAATGATTTTTATAAGGATCAACTGAGGCTATGTTCCTGGTATGTAGTAAGTACTCATTAGTTCGGTGTGAATTTCTCTTGCCTTCCCTAGTGGGCTACATTGCATGCTGACTACAGACTGACCTTGGTTGCCATTTTATCAGTCACCAAGCAGTAGTAGTAATACTAGCATTAATATGGGTCATCACTGCATCTGCTAAGCTACTACAACGTATTGCCAGTGTATATGCGCTCTCTCCTAGGGGGCAGTTTAGGATTCTGTCTTACAGCTGTGCCATTGGAAGATGTAGCCAAGGAAGGGAACAGAGTGATAGAAAAGTACACCTGTTTTTAACTGCTTGGCCCAAATGTGACACTACTCAGTTCTGTTCTTAGTCCTCTGGCCAGAACTAGTTAGTGCAGCTCTAATCCAATTGTGCGGGAGGCTGGAACATGTAGGAGAGTACATGGATACTTGGTAAACATGGGTGATCTCTGCCACACTCTGGATCTGCCATGTCCTTCATATCCGGTGTTCCCAGCTCCCTGTTATTGTCCTTGAGGCCTTCTTAGTTCAAATTCTTAATGAGAAAAACTACTTTTCCAATTCCTCATTTCAAGCCAGACCACATATGTCATGCAGAAGTTGCTGGCTAGTCAGTGGACTGCCTATAAACAGCTGTCCACCCTTGGGACAATCATCTGTGATCAGGAGGGTTACAACAGTCACATGGTCTGCTGCCTCCTTGGCAGGGGCTGTGTTAGGAACATGTTCTTTAAGAAGGGGATACGGATGGAGCCTGCATTCTTAAACAGAGATTATACAAGGTCCATGGTTTATGGATAAGAAACCTTTTATGTTCAAGCATTATTTCAGGCAACCCAAACCTCCCATAGTCATTGCTGCAAGTCCTCACTTTAAGCCAGACCTGCCTGTGTAGTGACTAAGCTGCATTCTTTTTTCAGGCCCTTAGAAAGTAGGGCAGTAGGCAGATTGAGGGAGACTGATACTGATTTTGTCTCTAAGTAGAAACTTAGAAAACCTTACTTTGGGTTGCCTAGAAAGATTTTCTTGTAAACAAAAGGTAATTTCCTCATATAGACAACAAGAACTCAGTTGGAAGCCAT
Source organism: Spilogale gracilis (assembly GCA_004023965.1). NCBI lineage: Eukaryota > Metazoa > Chordata > Mammalia > Carnivora > Mephitidae > Spilogale > Spilogale gracilis. The sequence goes on along the minus strand of PITA01003076.1, from coordinate 107,956 downwards.
TGATTTCCCATGACCCAAACAATTCCCTTGTTATTTCATGTTCTTAATGATACTGCTACTAAAAGTTGGGGAATAGTAACCTACCCTCAGCTCTACCCAAATGGTGATGGAAGTGCCTTGGAAAGAGAGCTCTGTGGTAGTCAGAGAGGCATATGCAGTAAACCAAGAATTAATGTGTAGAATAGTCGCAAAATGACCAGTAGTTGGAAGAGCATTGGAGTCAAGTTGGGGTCCAATACTTAGGCCCAAAACTTATTGTTTGATAAATCGATCTTTGGCCTTTGGTTTCCTTACTTGTCAAATAGGGACATTAATATCTCTTCTTGTTGTGAACCTTTCAAATAAAGCATGACAATCACGTAGCTTATTGTCTGGAAGAGAATAGCTACTCAATTAAATTTGGCAACTAGCATTATTATGTAATTGTCCTTTGAAGGCAGACCTTGCTGGGCCTGACCATGTTCACAGTACCCAGGCATCCATTTGGCTTAGTCTATGGGGTTCCAGCAGCTGGATGGAACACGTGGAGATACCTCCTTTGTTGTTGTTGTCGTTGTTGTTTTTGTTGTTTTAAAGATTTTATTTATTTGACAGAGAGAAACACAGCCAGAGAGGGAACACAAGCAGGGGGAGTGAGAGAGGGAGAAGCAGGCTTCCCACCAAGCAGGGGAGCCCTATGTGGGGCTCGATCCCAGGTCTCCAGGATCATGACCTGAGCTGAAGGCAGTCGCTTAACCAACTGAGCCACCCAGGCACCCTGAGATACCTCCTTTGGACAAGATCCTAGCCTGTGCCTTTGGCCAAACCAGGGATTTCTAACTTCTACATGGCCTCTATACTGTCTTCTGCATCCTCTGCTGCAAAACTGAATGAAGGATGCACAACTGGGTCTACTATAAGTGGAGAAGAGGCAGCCACATCCTCCACAGGGAGCCTTCAGAGGAGATAGAAAACCTCCATCTATAATTTTTTATCCACTTCCACACCAGCTGTAGTGTTTCCAATTCCATTGTTATGGGCCACAGCTGGTGGCATCGTTGAGAGATTATGCATTTATCTTTCCATCAGTGGCATGGGTAAGTTTTTTCAGGGTCCTTTTGAAGAAAAACTGATCTGTGATCTCAAAATTCAAGTCACAATATATCAAATTAAGTCTAAGCTAGGTAGCATGCTCAGCTACATCTAGGTTGTCAGAAATAAAATACACAGTGAGTTTCCAAGGGAGATGGGTTATTTTACATTGTTGTCCATGGCCTTGCTGGAGTCCTAGAGAATCATACCCAATGTGACAGGCATCTATAGAGCACCTCCTGTGTACTCGGTCCCAGTTGAGCTGGCTGGGAGTTTTTGGACTAGTTGGGGAGAGAGGATAAACCCATGAAGAAAGGACTCAAAATGCCAGGGTCATGCAACGGTAGAGAACAATACCTGGCAGTAACTAAAAGAACTGCAGGATTCCGATTTCCAGAGAACTGGGGTGTGATTGATGGAGAAGGTGGAGGGAGATGTGAAAGTTGATTATAACTTTATCTTCTCCTTGTTTTTATCAAGGAACAAGGAGGTACTTGTTCACAGTAAAGGCTGGTAAATTTAGCTGAATGGAAGGAATTGTACAGCTTTATTTTTTTTTATTTTTTTTTTAAATTTTATTTATTTATTTGACAGAGAGAAACACAGCCAGAGAGGGAACACAAGCAGGGAGAGTGAGAGAGGGAGAAGCAGGCCTCCCGCCGAGCAGGGAGCCCGATGCGGGACTCGATCCCGGGTGTCCGGGATCATGACCCGAGCCGAAGGCAGTCGCTCAACCAACTGAGCCACCCAGGCGCTCCCGAATTGTACAGCTTTAATCAGGCCAACTTGTACAGTTCACTATCATGTGGTCAGTAAGGATACCTTTCCCCCACACTGACTCCTATAGAGATAAGGTTCAAATGGCATCTTCCAAATGATAATCTGGATTCTTCCAAAGACAGTCCCTCCCACCCGTCCTCTTCTTCATGGAGCAGTGCCCTAAGTGCGCTGGAGAAAGTGAAATGTACCCTACACACTTGAAGATCATTGTTCTTCTCCAAGTGAAAGCTGCCAGTAGAAGAAATTTCTTTCTATTCCCAGCCTAACTATCAGAGAACACCTAGGATTCTTTCTTTGTTGTCAACTAGGCAATGCCCAACTGAGAGGAAGTGTGATAGAGTTCTTTGGGTTGATTTACCTCTGACACGTGCAAAATGTAATACTTCTAGCTCGTGCCATCTGCTCATTGATTTACCCCAGAGAGTAGCTGTTTATATTGAGAAAAAGCCTGAATCGAGGTAGGATAAAAAGAGAAACTGTTGCTGCAACAGAAAACAGAAAGGGAAACCTGAATTTCTAGTAGTTACAAGGAAGGAATCTCATTCCAGGACAAGGACTTGGGGTGGCTTAGAAAGAAGTGTTCTCTTCAAGTCTTGAGGTATTTCTAAGTTTAGAGTCCATAGTGGCTAATAGCAGTTAAGAATCAGTGAGATAAGTACCAAGTTTATCCAGAGGCTTATTTCTTTAAATTCTTCCTCTTAAGATGTATTATTTTAAATATTCTGTTTTTTAAAATTAAATTATAGTGGGCACACAATGTTACATTAGTTTCAGGTGTACAACATAGTGATTAAAAACTGTATACATCACACTGTACTCATCACAAGTGAAGTTACCATCTGTCACCATACAGTATTACAGTACCCTTGATTATATTCCCTATGCTGTACCTTTTATTCCCATGACTTATTTATTCTGTAACTGGAAATCTCTATCTGCTACCCCTTTTCACCTATTTTGCCCATCACTTCACCTCTCTTCCCTCTGACAACCAGCAATTTGTTCTCTGTATTTATGGGTCTGTTTTTGCTTTTTGTTTATCAGTTTATTTATTTGTTTTGTTTTTTAGCTTCCACATGTAAGTGAAATTATATAGTATTTGTCCTTCTGTCTCTGACTTGTTTCACTTAGATTAATACTCTCTAGGTCCATCCATGTTGTCGCAAATGGCAAGATCTCATTCTTTTTTATGGCTGAGTAATAGTCCTCTGTATGTGTCTGTGTGTGTATCACTTCTCCTTTATCCATTCACTATCAATGGACACTTAGGTTGCTTCCACATTTTGGCTGTGGTAAATAATGCCGCAATACACATAGGCGCACATATATCTTTCTGAATTTGTGTTTTTATTTTCTTTGGGTAAATATCCAGTAATGGAATTACTGGATAACATAGTAGTTCTGTTTTTAATTTTTTGAGAATCCTCCATATTTCCATAGTGTTGCAGCAATTTACATTTCCACCATCAGTGTACAAGTGTTCCTTTTTTTCCACATCCTTGCCAATACATGCTATTTCTTGTCTTTTTGATTCCAGTCATTCTGACAGGTAAAAGGTAATATCTCTCTGTGGTTTTGATTTGCATTGCCCTGATGAACATCTTTTCTTCATGTGTGTGTTGGTCATCTGTATGTCTTCTGCCCATTTTCAGTTGGATTATTTGTGGGTTTTGGTATTGAGTTCTATAAATTCTTTATATATTTTTATATTAACCCCTATCAGATGTATCATTTGCAAATATCTTCTCCCATTAGTAGGTTGCTTTTTCATCTTGTTGATGGTTTCCTTTTTGTGCAGGAGCTTTTTATTTTGGTGTAGTCCCAATAGTTTATTTTTGCTTTTGTTCCCTTGCCTGGGGAGACCTATCTAAAAGAATATTGCTGAGGCTGCTGTCAAAAGAAATTACTGCCTGTGTCTTCTTCTAGAGTTTTATGGTTTCATGTCTCATATTTAGCCCTTTAGTCTATTTTGAGTTTATTTAGATACTCCGTTCTCTTTGGCTTTAACTGTTTTATGAAAGTTATGGACCTAGTGCATTCATGTGCCTGTTAATAACTATGCCATAACAGACCTTGGTGGAACCATAGGCTTTTATCAAGGCTAATGGCCCAAGTACAAATATAGTTCCTGGAATGAAGGCATCATATTCTAAGACAGCCCCAAATGCTCAAGACAAACATTTAAAGGGCCAGCACCTACCACACATTTTAGTGATTTTAGTAATAACTAGTAATTGCAGAGTAACCTCTATTTCTCCCCTCCTTAGCTGTGTAGTCCCCCATGGAAGGATAGAATACATGCACTTCTCCTAAGCCACTCAGCTTTTGTATTTTCTTCCCTCTTCAGCACAGTGTAAAGTTTTTTGGCCAACTCCTGGCATCTATCTACATCAGGCTGATTTTTAAGTCTTCCTTGGACAAACCTTTATTGAGTATCTGATCTGTGTTAGGCTCCTTCTACAATGCAGGTGTATACCCAGGAATGTGAAGCAGTATGGGGTGCTGTTTCCTTGGACCCTCTAAGACCCTGGGCTTCAGCTTGCTGAATACTCAGAGTTAGCTGATCTCACAATGCCCTGGCAATGCACCTTTTGTGTCCTGGAACAGTACGTGCTTTCCCCTTGTTCCCTGGCATCTGTACTACTCTCAGAGAGGGCTTCTGTGGGTCAGTTTGCTGCCTTGCAGCACATAGAGCTCCCTTTGAGCAGAGGTCATGTTCAGTGACATAAGAATTGACAGTTCTTGGGTCTGGTCTCCTTCAGTGCAAAATCACCTTCTGCTCATCTGTGGGGACCATAGTAGAGGGCCTGCTTTTAGCTGTAGAGCATGTGAAGAACATGGGCACTTCCATGGAAAAGACCAGGGGGTCTCTTCTTCCTTTTCAAATAGCTATGCATTTGGCAGGCATTTAAGGTTGTCTCATAGTATCAGATCTGGTCTTTAGAGATCCTACTTGTTCCCTTTCCTTTACATACAGTCTCACCCTGAGAAACACACCTTTCAGACAGATTTTCTGAGTAATAAGTGACCAGGCCCATTTCTGCCGTGAAGAGAGGTTCCCCCAGATGACTAGCACTGTCTTTAACATATGCTTTCTCCTGGGAGTCTATCCTAGGAATTTTCCCCAGAGCCTGCTAGAATTCTCCAATGATGGGGCAGATTTGATCAAGAAGGGCTTTCTTCCCATTGGCAAAGTAAGCCCAGAATTGGGCCGAGTCAGCCTGGACCCTTCAGACCAGAACCCCACTGCCTATCATCACAGAGTGGCCTTCCTGACACTTGGGCCAGAGCAGGAGTCCCACCCTCACTTCTCCCAGCCTCCCATGTCCTTCCCTGTCCTCCTACAGGGACACTACTCAAAGCACCAGTTTCTGCCTGGAATTCTAGACAGTTTCCTTCCAGAGGACAAGTGCCCTCATCAGGATGGCCTACAAAGACATGGGAGGGTCATTTAAGTCTTTCAAACCACCATACCACAGTGGACAGCGTGGAAGGCCCTTGTTCTTTACTTATAGTTTATGCAGAAGAAAGGCTGCTTCCTAAATGAATCTTTATTAAAAACAAGCTAGGAAAATTTCATGGTGGATTTTTAAAAACACTGTTATGAAAAATAGAATTAGGAATTATGAAAGCATGTTAATTTTATCTTAAATTTAATGAAAATGGTATTATAATTGCACCTATGTGCTACTCATGCTAAGTTGAGTGTTGAGTATTTCCCCCCAACACTATTGTTAAGCAGAGGGGAGGGGAGCATTTGAGTGGGAACTTACTTTCTAAATGATCATTCAATAAATGACATTTATTGGGGGCATTGATGGTAAAGATTCTCTTTAAGAGGTCTACCCATCCTTATGAATTCTTTTGCTGAGATAGCTGCAGCTGAGATAGCTGGGGAAAGGCTGACAAGGACAGACTAGAGGTCCCTCTACCTCAGAATTTCTGCAGTGCCCACAGGGAATCTCCACATCAATGTGGTCCTTGGTGATGGCAGCGACTGGAGAACCCCGTGTCCTGTCTTACCCGGTTCCCCCAGGGTAGCCTGTCTTTGGGGCTCTATAAATTTCCTCCCACTTCTCAGATTCATTTTTTTCCCAAAAGTTTTTCACCTATTCATTCATTCATTCATTTATTTATTTAAATTCAATTAACATATAACATGTTATTAGTTTCAGAGGAAGAGTTCAGTGATTCATCAATTGCATATAACAACTTCTCAGATTCTTCTTCACCACTCTCCCCTAACACAAGGAGGTGTCTTTTTCCCTGGATCCAGCTTTTGCCAGCTCTAACCCAGCTGTCTTCATTCTACAGGAGCAGCTTCCAATGTCCCCATGGTTGCTTATTTGCATACAAGAATGGCTTCTGAGAAACAAACTGAGGGTTTTGGAAGGGAGGGGGTGCGGGTATGAGTGAGACTGTTGGTCGGTATCGAGGGCACAAATTGCATGGAGCACTGGGTGTGGGGCATAAACTATGAATCTTGGGACACTGAAAAAATTAGAACTAAAAAAAAAAAAAAAGAAAAAAGAGTGGCTTCAGGGAGGAGTCTTGCAGGAGGCAAGTTTTCAGGGGAGAGGTTCCCTGCTGTTCCACCCTCCAGCCTCAGTGTAGGCTCACCTGGTCCTTTACGTGTGGGGACTGTTGGATCAGACATCTGCACTTCATCTCTCAGGGGTGATGATATCATCATCATTATCATCATTATCATCATATCATCATCATCATTCTGAGAAAACTTGTATATAATTCTGCCAGCACAACTAAACTTACTTCCCTGCTTGAATAGCTGGTCGGTGGCTCCCCCTTCAGGTAGCATCTGTGAAGCCCACAGGCATTTGCAAAGTTTGGTTCCTTACCCCTCAGCCTTGGACATGAACCCAAGGAAGTTTACAGGAGCCAGGGTGCCTGCTAAAGCTGCTCTCTTTGTTACGCCAAGGGAAATGGATTCACCATTCAATTTGGGATTAATCAAATGATTTTACTCTCCTCAATATTCTAATTTCCTCAAGACTACAGAGACATTGATGTTCATCTCCCAATTTGGTAGCTGAGAAAATGGAGACTAAAAAAGTTTAGGGAATTTCCTGAGGCAACACAGCCAGAGAGTGGCAATATACGACCTCCAACTGACCCGAATCCCTTGTTCTCTCTTTTTTTTTAAATTATGCTATGTTAGTCACCATACATTACCTTATTAGTTTTTGATGTAGTGTTCCATGATTCATTGTTTGCTTATAATACCCATTGTTGCATGCAATACATGCCCTCCTTAATACCCACTGCTGGGTATTAACCAATACTAACCAATCTCCCCACCGCCTCCCCTCTAGAACCCTCAGTTTGTTTCTCAGAGTCCATAGTCTCTCATGGTTCTTCTCCCCCGCTGATTTCCCCCACTTTCATTTTTCCCTTCCTTCTCCTAACATCCTCCATGCTATTCCTTATGTTCCACAAATAAGTGAAACCATATGATAATTGAATTTCTCTGCTTGACTTATTTCATTTAACATCATCCTGTACCATCTATGTGGATGCAAAAGCTGGGTGTTCATCCTTTCTGATGGCCGAGTAATATTCCATTGTGTATATAGACCACATCTTCTTTATCCATTCATCTGTTGAAGGGCATCTCAGCTCTTTCCACAGTCTGGCTACTGTGGACATTTGCTGCTATCAACATCAGAGTGCATATGGCCCTTCTTTTCACTACATCTGTGTCTTTGGGGGTAAATACTCATAGTGCCATTGCAGGGTCACAGGGCAGCTCTATTTTTAATATTTTTGAGGAAAGTCCACACTGTTTTCCAAAGTGGCTGTACCAACTTGCAATCTCTCCAACTGCATAAGAGGGTTCTCCTTTCTCCACAGCTTCTCCAACATTTATTGTTTCTTGCTTTGTCAATTTTTGCCATTCTAACTGGTGTAAGGTGGTATCTCAATGTGGTTTTGGTTTGCATTTCCCTGGTGGCTAATGGTGATGAAATTTTCTCATGTGTCTGTTAGTCATTTGTATGTCTTCTTTTGAGAAGTGTCTGTTCATGTCCTCTGCCCATTTTCTGACTTGATAAGGAAATGTTGAAAAAGTAAAACAAAGCTGGGGACATCACATTGCCTGATTTCAAGCTATACTGCAAAGCTGTGATCACCAAGACAGCATGGTACTAGCACAAAAACAGGCACATAGACCAGTGGAACAGAGTAGAGAGCCCAGATACAGACCTTCAACTCTATGGTCAACTTTGTCTTCGACAAAGTCGGAAAAAAATATCCAATGGAAAAAAAAGTCTGTTCAATAAATGGTGGTGGGAAAATTGGACAGCTATGTACAGAAGAATGAAACTAGACCATTCTCTTATACCAAACACAAAGATAAACTCTAAATGAATGAAAGACCTCAATGTGAGACAGGAATCCATCAGCGTCCTAGAAAAGAACATCAAGAACATCGGCAGTAACCTCTTTGACATCAGTCTTATCAACTTCCTTCAAGACACATCTCCAAAGGCAAGGGAAACAAAAGTGAAAATGAACTTTTGGAACTTCTTCAAGATAAAAAGCTCTGCACAACAAAGAAACATTCAACAAAACAAAGAGGCAACCCACAGAATGGAGAAGATATTTGCAAATGACATTACAGACAAAAGGCTGATATCCAAGATCTAAAAAGAACTTCTCAAACTCAACACCGAAAAAACCCAATTGAGTCCATTGTCCTTATCAGTCACTGTGCCTGAGCAGTGAAGAGTTAATAAGGGACCCCCTCATGAAAGGTCTGTGATATTTCTGGCAGTCCGTGTTCCTCTCCAGTTTGCAGAAAATATAGAAATTAATTTTTAGACAGGATAATCTTCTGAAATTTAATATCAACTGTCCTAATAATTATGCAAATGCAGGTAGAACCACCATAGCCACAAGTCTGGGAGCTGATACTAGCCATTTCAAACATTTAGTCTTAACTTGCAGGGGGAAATTGGAGGAGTTGGCACAAAATTTGCTTGCTCTTCATAGTATTAAACCTCGGTACTTACTATTGTATGATGTGAAACTACTTAGAAATCAAAGTCTCCATTATAGCTGCCCAAGCTATAGGGAAAGCTCTTCAGGGAATCCTGGATCCCGTGGAAGCTGGGCAACCTGCCAGTGGGACCGAGTCCACCCCACCCTGCCTCTCTCCAGCCTCTATTTTCTAGATGCTTCTCTCTTCTATCAACCCAATGCTGTCTCTGTAGCTAGGCACCCCATCTCTTTTTATAAGGGCCATTCATCTGAATATATTCATTATTATTCCCTCTTTGGACATACCCCCTTTAGAAGATGAGCCCAGAGAGGGAAGCTCTTCCCCATAAGACAAGGAAGAGATCAGCATTTGTTGCAACCCTGCTAGATGCCATGCACTAGGAGAGCTCTGTTTCTACCCTCTCATCCTGGGGACAGCTGTGTGAGATGGGTTTTCCCCACCATGTTAAAGGTGGGGAAAAGTGTGCCTCTGAGAAGCTAATTAATGTGCTTAATTCATGCAGCTATGAAGTGGTAAACTTAGATTTGAACAGAAGAGACAGGGCTCTGTGGTTTGTGGCTAAGGGAGTTAGTTCTGGGCATGTGGATCTTTCATGAGTCTCAGTGTTTTGCATAGAGAAATGCCTCCTTTCTCTTCCTTGCTCAAATATAACAGGAGAAGACCACTATTTCATTGCACTTTCCCTAGCCTGAGGCTTCTGGCCCCAGGATAGCTCTCCCTGCTTTCCCAGAAGTCCACGTGATGCTGTGGAGGATCCCATCCCCTGGCAGTGCGCGGCAACTTATGGTGACTCTGACTGCTCCCTGGGAAAGTTTGGGACTTGTGCTTAGAATAAGCCTTAGCTCAACCTGTGCCCTCAGGAACCTTGATCACCTCTAACTGGGAGAAGTGCTTACGCCTGACTAGGGGTGGATAATAGGCTCACACTTAGGTAGAACTGGGTGGAGGGTGTCCTTCTGTTGGCACTGGAGGCCAGTGATGGATATGGTGGAGGCATGAGCCTTTTGTGAAAAGACCACTCCTTGTTCTTTTCAAGGCTACTGAGTTTATGAAGTCCCATGGTATCTGTGTTCTACTAAAGCCCTGGGCTCTGCACAGCTCTTCAGAAGAGTTTGGAGAATTCTGTGAACACTAGAGAGCTCCCAGTGTTGGTGGAGAGGTTTCCAGCAGAAGAATTTCAAGGTGACACAGAGATTGGACCAAATGGTCCACCTAGAGCAAAAGTGATGATGAGGGCTTGGATTTTGTGTGACCTAGTCAGTGGGCCGTGTTTCATTTCTGGCTTTGCAGTCAATACCCAAGTGACCTAGGGAAGTTGTGCTCCTCTCTGGGCTTGTCTTCCTCAGCAGTAATTAAAAGGAACTTATTGGGGCACCTGGGTTGCTCAGTTGGTTAAGCGTCTGTCCACCTTTGGCTCAGGTCATCCTCTCAGGGTCCTGGAATTGAGCCCCGCATCAGGCTCAGTACTCAGCAGGGAGTCTACATCTCCTTCTCCTCCCTGTTTGTGCCCTCTCTCAAATAAATAAATAAAATCTTTTTTTTTTTTAAGATTTAAAATCTAAAAAAGATTTTTAAAAAATATTTTATTTATTTGACAGAGAGAAACACAGCTAGAGAGGGAACACAAACAGGGGGAGTGAGAGAGGGAGAAGCAGGCCTCCTGCTGAGCAGGAAGCCCGATGCGGGGCTCGATCCAGGGTCTCCAGGATCATGACCTGAACTGAAGGTAGACGCTTAACGACTGAGCTACCCAGTAACCCCAATAAATGAAATCTTAAAAAAAAAAAAAGAACTTGTTAAAGTCTCTTCAGATTTTCTCCCAGTTTAGCCATTTGATCATGGACAGCCCTCCAACCCTGTTGTCATGCTAACCCTCAGCAGCCTCCCAAGAACTATGGTTCTCAATGTGTGTGCCAACTTTGTACCAGGTTTTGTTAAAATATTTGTTTTAAAGGGCTGGCAATTTCAAGCTACTATCACCACTCATCTTAAAGTATGTAAGTATTAGAATAATTCCACCTTAATATTCAGGTTTTACCATGAATCTCTTAATACTTTTATTTTGAGGAGCATGCTACTTAGATGGTTCCATACTTTCTTGAGTTCCAAGTGGACCTTATGATCATCAACATCTTCCTTAAAGAGCTTCTCAGTCCTAAACTGTTAATGTAGGAAATTTAAAAGATCGGGGAATGGGCCACATTGCAAGAGAAACCTCAGAGTGTATTTGCATGGTAATATTTTGGCAGTAAGCAAAGAGGGAAATGCAAACATGAAATACCATGGGCATCATGTTATTGAGTTAAGAAATTAATTTCTGGGGCACCTGGGTGACTCAGAGGGTTAAGCCTCTGCCTTCGGCTCAGGTCATGATCTCAGGGTCCTGGGATCGAGTCCCACATCGGGCTCTCCACTCGACAGGGAGCCTGCTTCCCCTTCTTTCTCTGCCTGAATCTCTGTCTGTTTGTGACCTCTCTCTCTCTCTGTCAAACAAATAAATAAAACCTTTAAAAAAAGAAATTAATTTCTGTACTTCCGTGGAGAAAATACAACTTTAATTCTAAGGTGAGGACTTTTCACTTTTCTGTTTCTTTAAATTTATTTGTTCTTTATTATTAGAGAAAATGAGGATGCTAGTTACAGATGTTCTAAAATAATTCCCTTAGAGGGTAGATATGTTGCCACAAACATTGAGATTGCTATTATTATTATTTCTCTCATAGATATAGAAAAGCCAAGATTCTTCCAGGTTCACTGACCTCAGTCACTGGGGGAGTAAGGACTTGGCTTTCTGACTCTCAGTCCTGAGTTTGCTGTACTGCTCCTCAACCTTTGGGATGATTCTGAGCTACCCACTTGGGGGCTCTGCCTCTAAAGGGCTGGGTGATAACTTCTCCTCCTGCTTTCCTAATGGCCCCAGGCCATTGATGAGACCTACAGCATCCCAGGGAGAAAAGTAGGCTAGTTGGGCAGAGCCATTGTCTAATTTCTGATTGTGCTCCAGAAGGATCCTGGGCTCCTCAACCCCTTCTCCTATTGTTCTCAGGGGAGGAGGCTGCATATTCAAGGCTTAGTGTGTATCTCTCCATGCTTCCCACCTCTGTGCTTGTATTCTTTGGTCACTATTCTGAGAAGCAACAGTGATTCTGTTGGATGTTCTGAAGTAGTCCTGTGCTCAGGGATGACATTTTTCCTTGTGTTTTATATCTATCCCTGCCCTGTCCCCACAGACATGGCCCCTGTCCTGTTGTGTGCATCTGTTCTTCTTGCTTTGCCCTGTCCATCTGAGTTTCATTGTTTATCTCCTCTGGCTGGATCCCCCAGTCCATGGTCAAGAGTTCATGGGTGTGGGTTCAGAAGGACACCACCTTTGTTAGCCAAGTCGGGGAAGTGATCTCTCCAGTGGAAATGTGAATCACCAGGACAGGTCCCCTGAGGTTTCTTACATTGAGACAATCTCTGAAGTTTGCCATGGAGGAGCAGGGTCCCTGCTTAGAACTGATCCACGATGTCTCCACTTAACAAAGTACTCTCATCTCTACACAGGAGACTCCCTCTTCCCTCCAAGAGGGCTTCCTTCTTATCTGGGGCTCAGCTATCCTTCTCACCCCCACCTCCCGGTTCACTGGCACATCAGTTTACAACATCTTACTTAGCATCTATATTCTGCATGTTCCTGGGATCTCCAAGAGGAGAAAAATGGCCCAAGCCATCAAGTACAGTGGACAGATGAGGTGTATGTGGTGGGCCAGCTAGACAGCATCATTATCACCATTTATGGAGTTCCCACTCTGCGTGGTAGCCATCCTGCTAAGGGCATGGTGTGCACTATCCCACCTAATCCTTAGAACATCCCTGGAAGGTGAACTCACTCTGCAGATGGGAAACCAAGGGGTAGAGAGCACCAGGACTTGCCCAAAGCTGCATAACTCCTGGGCTGCAAAACTGGGCTTCAACCCAGAGTCTGACCTTAAGGCCTGTGCTCTGAACCCCCATTCCACCCCTCTCCTGACACAAAAGTGTATGCAAAGCATGGAGGTGAGAATACCAAGTGCCCCTGGCATAGCTCAGCTCCAAACCCCAGAGAGAGACATGGAAGGGAGTCTTTATTTTATTGAACCCAAGGTATTCCTTCAAAATGAAATCTGCTTTCATTTCCTGCTTTAGAGGAAGAGAAAGAGCCATCTTGTTGGAATTTTCCCTTCTGTTCTATGAGGGGTGGCAAGCAAAGAGAAAGTACTCTTTAACGACTTGTCTCCTGAGCAGTTTCAGGAACACCCTTTTTTTGAAGCTTAGTTTGCTTTTGAAATCCCCGAAGTGAAGGTAGAAGGAATAGGAACACATATTAGAAGTGTATTTTTCACTACACTCCAAATAATTATTTTCCCCCTAAATTTCCCGGCCTCACATATACATTTTTAAAACCTTCAGTAAGGAGGGAGCTTGTAATTCACAGGAGCACATGGTCATGGGGAATTCTCCAGAGAGTGAGTGCTGGGAATGCCAGCAGCCACGTTATTGTATCTATTACACGCAGTGCTGTAAGTTCCCTCATAAACTCAGCATATGGGAAAGTTATTCATCTCTCTGTCTATTATGGATGAGCCTGGGGCTGCCATCACACTCACCTCTGGCTTCTCATGGATGTGCCCAGTGCAGGGGAGGTGCTAGGTTTTAACCAAAGGCAGATGAACTTGGGCTGAGACCGAGTGTCTGACCCAGGAAGTGCTGGAGAATGCTGTCTTGCCCTTTAGAGCTCTAGGTGCATTTCACTTATGGGTGCTATGGAAAGGCGCATTTGAAAATTTCTCTCTGCTTTGTAAACATGCCTTTGGAGACAGAACAAGAGAAGAACACACCATCAAAATCCCTTTGTGGCTGATTTCCATTTAACCAAACTGAGGTATGAGTGTTTATTATCGAAAATGGCTCATTATATGTTTGTGGTAATTTTCTGGAGAGGCCCTGAGATGCCAAATGCATCCTTCTGATCGCTGCCTAAGGGATCTGCTGCAGCCAGCTCTGCCAGCAGGTGGGAACTGATTGTTAAATATTCTGGAATTTCTGGAGCCAATTTTTAAGCCATTGGTGGGTTGAAATTGGCCAGGGTTGGGGTTTTAATGGAAATTGGTAAGTACTGCAGATCAAGGCTTTGGCCTGTTTTCTGGAGGGCCTGTTGACTAGCACACCACTGGGCCCAGTGGACATTAAATTCAGAGCTTTCAGCAGTACCTCAGGCTGCTCTCCTCAAAGGTCTGTGTGACCCTTTGAACCCTAGCACAGACCCCAGCTCTCTTCCTCAGTGCTGCTGGGTCTCGGGTGTCCCAGACAGCTGCAGGATGGAGTTGCTTCCAAATCTCTACCTCCAGGGCTTCCCACACTGCCCTCACCTGAGTTCCCATCTCTGCGTGCCCTCTGAGAGATGCTTCTCTGTCTCCTTTGCTCTCTCGCCCAGCCATATTCCTCTCTGCCCCTTTTCTTGCCCTTTTTCTGCCTCTTTCACACCCGTGGGAATGGAGCTGTGTGTGTGTATATGGGGGGCTGGGTTTGAGTTTTAGCCACATGATTCCACTAGCCTCAGATTAAAATTTTTCAAAGGTTTCTAGAAAGCATCTTCTTTACCTTCATAATAAGCCTCTAAGTTAAGGTGGGCATGATCATCCCTATAGGTAAGCACAATAAGATGGAGCATTTGGATGGGGAGATTGTGCAGAATTATGAAACTAATGGATGGTAGAGCAGGACTCTTAGATTGTGCAAAAAGCTTAATTTTAGACAACGAAGTGGATGAAACAAAGGCATGTGTGTGCACCCCATGTGAATCAGTTGCGTGAAATATGGGGGGGTTCTTTGCAACCATGGGGAAGGTGCCAGCTGCATGGCAGAACTGAGGTAGATCAGGCCAGGGAACCTGGGATGCTCGGGGATCTGTGGCAGCCTGCAGGAACTTAAGGCTGCCTCTGAGAAGACATGGAGAGTTAGGTCCATTTAAGTCTCTTTGCGGGCCTTAGGGAAAGGCCCAGATCCCTTGCTTCTGACTATGAGGCCTCGAAACACCTCCTTCCCAACAGAGTGCCTATGACTTATGTGCTGTAGATGCTGTCCCAGTGCTGTGCTCCCCTTTCCTCCTGCCCTTGCTCCAGCTTTATGGGACTGTTCACCTTTACAGCTTCACATCTGTTGGTCCTTTGTGAGGGATGCTCCGCATTACATCTGTCCCCACCTGCAGGCTGGGTTAGGGCTACCCTCTGGTGCTCCTGCTGCCGCTGTGGGCCATGACCTTCATCTTAGAGCATCCTGTCTTTTCTCTGTCTTCTCGTCATGTTCATTCCTAGCCTGTAAGCTCTTGGGGAACAGGTTGGCTTAGGACTAGACTTTGAAGCTGAATGCTCCAGCTCTCAATACATTTGTGCTGGGAGAAGGCAGGGAATAGTTTTAGACACAGGGATAATGTCCACAATCAGGTCCTTCTGATTAACCCAGCAGAACTTATGCATTCAAGTGAGTGCTTTCCTTCAGAGGCCCAGCACATGTATTCCAGGCATGTTGGGCCACTGGATTCAAAGGCTCTTGGAGGCAGGGTGTAATACTTCTGTCATTTTTGTTCCTAATGCCTGGCACACAGGAGGTGTGTCACTCACATATTTGTTGGGTGAACCAAAATGACGAATAGCAAATGAGTTGGTATCGTTTTCACCCTCTGGGCTACACGACTGCATTTATCCATCTTTAGCACGGTTAACATCCTCCGATGACTGATGCCAGCTTTTCCAGGGGCCACCACTGGGCACTCTCTTGGGGATAGCAGCTGTGCTCTCTCTTCCTTCCTGCCTGATGGGAGTTCCACCTTGACCTTTGCAGACCAACTCCTGGGCCTGGATGCTGTCTGTTTTCCTTCTTTATAATAAGGCCTTTGGTTTCACCAACACTGCCTCATTTCCAATATGCTTTCTGGTTGATTAGATCAGTTGTTCTTTGAAGGGCAGAAGCACCAGCCCATTTTACCACTGAGGAAACTGAGGTTCCAAAACACTGTAGGGCTTATTCCAAATCGCATGCTGTTGGCAAGTGAGAGGAGGATCTGGAAACTGCACCTCATTCCTCAGCTCCTAAACCTATTTATGTTTTTCCTGCAATTCTTTCTTTGCCTTCCCAATTGCAGGACACTGTAGTAAGGTCCATGGCATTTCCTTAAAACATACATACATAGCTTTTTTTCTGTTTGTGTTTACACTGTTCACAGGTATAAAATCATGAAACTCTGGGCAGCTTCATTCCTGCTTGGGAGGGAGGGTCACATATTTCCTGGACCCTCACCCCTTCTGCTCACCAGGGCTGGAAAGAGACCTCATTTTTCATTCCCATTGGTACAGGAGCTGAGCAGGGAAATGTGAACAAAAGGTCATTTGCAAAGGTTAGGCAGCAAAAAAAATCCCTACTTCTGATTAGATTTTTCTTCCCAAACCAGCTTATCCCCTTTTGATCTCTGCACCTCACTGGGCAGGGCAGCCTGGGCTAGAAGCTTTTGTATTTGGGGTTCTTTTTAAGTGAAAGCCCCAGAGCCATATCCTCACTGGTCACCAAGGTGTCATGTCCCAAGAAATGGGTTGAAGCATTAAGGATGTTTTTCCCAGGGAACCGTCCCCATTCTGTTGTTCTCACTAAACAGCCACATGTCAGAGGCTCTCATTCTTAGGAAAGAAAGAGTAGCTTCCGAGGTTTGATCAGAAACCCTCTGTGCAGCAGAGCTTTGCCAAAGTGACTACAGGAAGGCTGGGTTGTTCAGCTGAGAAACTCTGGGAGTAGCATGCTTCCAGAATTGTTTCCATGGGAAATGTCAAGCTGGTGTCTTTGCATGAGGCAGAAGCCTGCGTTCTGCTCTTCCAGGGCAGGAGTGCCTTCTGTGCAGGGGCTTGGGGTCAGGTGCATCGGGCTTCCTGCCGGGAACACGCGCCTCCTTGCCCCTCTTGGACTAACTGTTCCCTGGAAGAAGAAGCAGCCGCAGCAGGGAATCCTAGCATTTCCCAGCCACAGTCGCACACCCGCCTCTCTGTTTCCCCATCGGCATATCCCCTGCTCTATTTTTGACTTAACGTTTTTCTCCAGTTAAATTTATTGTAAGAGGAAACTTTATATGTCGACCATGAGTGGAAAACTAATATTGCTTGCTATAAATCTGTGAAAGTAAATATGGTGAAATCAGAGAAATTATTAAATTCCAGGCAGACATTGTCGCCTGCAGGAGGAGGCTGGGAGCATGAGGCCGGCTTGAATCCAGAGAGAGGGGGGCCAGCTTGAGAGACATACCGGGCTTCTCCCTACAGGGATCTCTGGGATTTGATTATGAATCGAAAGAACAGAGAGTTTGTGCCCAAGTAGCTGCTGGCTGTGGCTGAACTCTGCTCTGGGTAACCCCACACCACCCACTTAACACCCACTGGCAAAGTGCGCTGAGTATTTTTATCAGGTTGTCTAGCTCCAGTGTCCAAATCTACCATTTTACCATCTTTGAAACCTGGGCACTGTTTGCTTTTGGTTTGTGGGTAGCATCGCCTCTGTATTCCGATTCCTTCTCTTGTTCCTGCTCCAGCTCTGCATGGGCAGAGGAACATATGTTGGGGTGGCTCTGAGTATACCATGCTGTTCTGTGCCCAAAACGCTTTTCTCAGCCTGCTTCCTTCTCAGCCCTCGAAGTCCCACTCGGGGGTCCCCAGTCCCTCCGTGAGTGTTCCTCTGCTCACTGCATGATGAAGGTGACCCCTGCTCGGTCTGCCTTTTCTGTCCTGTATTGTGCATTACATATGGGGGTTTCTGCAGACTGTGATGTGATGAAGGCGGGGATGTGCCTTGCAGAACCCAGCAAGCCCAGGACACCAGGACCTGGTCCAGCACAGCGGCCAAGGGCACAGGCTCTAGAATCAAAAGCTGGGGTTGTGCATGCTTGCTGCACACCCAGACCTCCGGGAGCCTGCTTTGCCCCACCTGGGAGGCCGAGGTGAAGTACTATCACCTGGTAATGGCAAGGATGTCACATGGCAGAGCAGGCAGATCCCTTGACCCAGAGCCCACCCATGATTGCCCCCAGGACTGCTAGTCACCCTGGAAAGGAGCTGATTAAAGAGGTGGGTCTCTGGTCAGTGTGGGGAGGGGCAGGAGAGATCAGTTTTCTGTAAACAGCACTTATCACTGCTTCTCCTTTCAGTGGAAATTTTATAACCCACTGTGTGGGTTCAATGCTTTTAATTTTTCAAAGAACTCTCCTGGCCATAAATTTACAGGATTAGCAGAACAACTCAGACAGGCAGGAAAGGCATATTTTTGTCCATTTACAAATATGAAAATCAGGAAGTGTCCACTTACAAATAGGAAAATCACCAAAGTCATGATGAGCTCAGAGCCATCAGGCCTAGGATTCTGGTCTTCTAACTCTGTTCCACATACCTTATATTTGGTCCCTTTGCCTCTAGGGAACCTCATTAATAGGAGGCCTTGCTGATAATTGCCTCCCTCTTAGACCAGATAATAGACTGAATTGTGTCCCTTCAAATTCATATATTGAAGTTCTAACCCTCAGCACCTCAGAATTTGACTGTATTTAGAAATAGGGTCTTTAAATTGTAAATAAGGTAAAATGAGGTCATATGGGTGAACCCTAATTCAATATGACTTGTGTCCTTATCAGAAGAGGAGATTAAGACAGAAACAGAAGGATAACTGAGTGAGGACACAGCAAAAAGGCGGCCATCTGCAAGTTGAGGAGACAAGCCTCAGAAAAAACCAGATCTGCCAACACCTTGATCCTGTATCTCTAGCCTCCAGAACTGTGAATTTTATGTTGTTTAAACCACCTAGTCTGTAACATTTTATTATGGCCACCTGAACTGACTAATGTATTAAAAGACAAAAAAAAAAAAAAAAAAAAAAAGAGAGAGGGAAAAAAAGAAAGGAGCCGTGTGGACCAGGAGCATGATGGGAACACTTCTCAATTCCAGGCAAGAGCAGTGGCCCGTCATTTGGTCTCATCACAACTAGGACTTCCTGATGTACTTCAAATCTGCATGCCGTAGAGGAGCTGGGCGGTGCTGCAGCCGGGCAAGGAAACCACGAGTTTGCTCTCAGCACCAGCAGTGATTATGGATGTGATTCTGTGTGGTGCCGCCTGGGCCCTCTCTTGGAAGTGGGGGTCAGGCAAAGGGCTAGGGGGTGGTGAGCCTCAGAATGAGTTCTGCTGGGAAGTTTGTCCTGGGGCACATTGTTCTATGTCAGATACCCTTGGGTTTGAAGTAAGACACTGGGCAAGTTACTCACCTTCCCCAGGGCTCAGTTTCCTCATCGATAGAATATGGAGAGTCTGTTCTCTCCTTAAGGCAGGAATATATGTGTCATGTCTGCACCAGACTTGGGTCTCTGTCAGTGGTGGTTGCAGTGGTTTTCATCACTTCATCAGTGAACAGTTCCTCTGGCGTTATCCTTGCACTCCCAGGACACAGGGAGAGAAGGAGTGGTAGGGCTGAAGGTGGAGAAGCAGCCCCTGGGGCCAAGACCCAGCAGAGCAGACGGGTGGGAGCCAAGGAGGGCACAAGGGAGAGGGAGAGAGAGGACCTAGCTCTACATAATTATGGGACCCGGAGGGGATGAAATGTTCACTCAGGAAGTGAGGGGTGGGGGTGTCATACTCATCTTTCTTCCCTTGCCCACTGCCTGCCTCTCTGAACTGCTTTCTCCCAGTTTAGGACCAGAAAGGACATGATAGGACTCCATGGCCCTGACTCGGCAGAATCCCAGAGTCACAGCAACATAGGGTCAATCAGAAATTGGTAATGAGCACCTCTGTGTATGCTCAGACTAGCACTAGACACTGAGGAGTAGGAGGAAGGGGCGACCTTCGTCCCTCCCGTGATCCCGGTGTAGCTGATGAGATGTCCCCCAAAGACACAATTAAGTGAAGTGATGGGTGTAAGCCAGCCTGCACATGGTGAATGTTAAGTTTGTGTAAGCTGTGAGTTAAGAAGACAGTTAATTGTGGGCATGTGTGGGCAGCAGGGCATCCTGTGTCTCAGACGGAGAGCTGACTTTCAAGTCCTCAGCTGCCATATGGGTGCTTGGTGAACGCTCCCTAAGCCTCCATTTCCTCACGTATGAAATGGGTGCCCTTCAGGGCTTCCACCCTGGGCTTTGAAGCATTCCCAGCAGAGAGCTACTCACCTTCTGGGTTGGAGGACCTCTGCGTGGAGAACCATCCCATGTACTGCAGGTCACCGGGCATCCCTGTTCCCTGGCCACTGATCTGGCAGCCAAGTGTACATACATTGCCAATGTCCCTGAAGTGTTACAGAATTACTTGCCAGTTGCAAACTGAGATAAAGCAGTGTATCAGTCTGGGCCCTCCTGGTAAATAGATAACACAACTGAGGTAGTTTGAGGAGAGTTTAATAGAAGAAAGATTTTCAAATGTGTGGGCAGAGCTAGGGAAGCCACAAGCAGTGCAGTACCCAAGGACTAGTAACAGCAAGGAATTTGCCCTGGGCTAGAAGTGACAAGGGGTGATGGAGAGATTACCAGACAGAGGGCTCTGGAGGAAGTTATGGCCTTCAGTGGATGGGTGCAGCCAGCCCAGAGTGCCCCGCAGCAGGAGAGCCAGGGCCGTAAGGCTCCCGCTTCCCTTGGATTACCTGATGGCTGAACCCAGCCAGAAGCCAGAGGCAAGGGAGCCTGCTGATCCAGGTTGGATAGGCTGACGACCTGCAGCCTGGAGCGGGAGGAGAAGGGCAGAGGGACAAGGAGATGATCAGCACAAACTCCTAACACAGTTCTGACTCACAGTATGGACTCAGCAAGTACCAAGTCCTCTCCTCTACACAGAAAAGCTTACAGGGATTCTAGGCAGAGGGAGGCCACATGAGCAGGCATGGCTGAGCAGGGCCTCAGTCTCAGAGCAAGAGCCAGGAGGTGCTGGGACCGCCCCTCTCAATCCTCAGTGCCCTTCTCAGCTCTGCCTGACTGCAAATAGAAGGCTTACAAGGGAGAACATGCTGTGGTGGAGAGGGGGTTGGGGTACATGGCTCAGCTCAGATGCTGTTCAGTGAGCATCAGCATGGGCTGGTCACAGGGACTATCTCCTGCAGGCGAGTGCCCAGCTCTGCAGATCACCCTGGAAGAGCAGGGCCTGGGAATTTGGGGTGGGGCGAGGCTCATGCAGGTGGGCAAGCATGGGAAACCTGCAGCTTGCTCTGACCTTCCCTCCTGAGGAAACCAATTCTCACCAACTCTGAATTGGCGGGAAAATACTGAAGCCTGCTGTTTGGAGCTGTCAGCACTAATAGCTTGAGGAAACTTGAGAAAGCTACCGAAGTGTGTGTGTGGGGGGAGTGTGTCTGTAATTATGTTTCAGATCCAATCAGGAGCACAGCGATGCAGAGTGTGACGCACCCCCACCCTCCGTGGTTCTCTGTCCCGTGATTGTGCCCCTGGACATGCTTCCTGCTGCCCTCAGAAGCTCATGGAGGTTTGACCACAATTCCAACTCCATGGGTGGCCGCCAGCGTCCAGCACATGCTTTGCAGCCGGAGGCTGGCTTTCTCTGCTGCATGAGCTTGTCAATGCATCTTTAACAGTGGGAATCTATTAGTGGTGCAGGGTTGGCATTTATGAGGAGGCAAGCCAGGATGGCACCTCTTAACTTCAAAGCCAGCAAAATGCAGTGGATGGATGTGAGGGGAAGAGCATTTGGTATACAACAGAAGCTAAACGGCAAGGAGTGGCAGTAACCGCTAATGGAATCACGTTAGCTGAATCATGGACTCCTGATTCACAATATAACTATTTTATTAGATAATAAAGAATGTCTTTACTCCCAAGAAATGGATTCTTCGGAAATTCCCATGAAGAAGCCTCTTGAGCACTCTGCTGTGTACCACATTAGCTCCCTTAATAGGCTGGAAACGTGGAGGTAATGGCGCAGGGAGAGTGGGTGCCACTCAGGGTCACGTGAAAACAGTGTCTAAGGCGTGGTGAAGCCATGGGCAGCCATGCTCCCCAGAGGGCCCCTGAGGGACTGGTGTGCCCGCTGGTCTCCTTGGTCTCCTAGATCAGGAATCTGCACACTTTATCTGTAAAGAGTCAGATAGTTTAGACTTTGCAGGCCATACAGTCTGTCACATATTCTTGTTGATTCTTGTTCCTGCTGCTGGAGCTCTTCCTCTTTCTCTTCCACGTCCTCCTTCTCTTCCTTCCTTCTTCCTCTTCTTCTTTTTCCTTTTCTTCCTCTGTAACCCTGAAAAAATACGAAAACCATTCTTAGCTTCTGGGCTGTACAAAACCAGGCCACGGGCTGGGTGTGGCCATTGGGCTGTTTGCTCCCCGTTTTTGTTATGGGGGTGGAGGGCTGGTCAGCTCATGAGCCTCTCAGATGGGGGACACAGCACTGAAGGAGCCCCACTTGGAAGTGAGTCACTCAGGCAGTACGTCTCCACTGAGCACCGAGGCCCACCAGGCACTCTTCTCAGACATGTGGGAGAGAGCACTGGGCAAAGTAAAAGGGGTCCCTGCCCTTGTGAATCTCACATTCTAGTGGGAAGGGACAGACAATTAGAAAACAGCAAATAAGCAGGTAGGAGAATGATAAGTGCTAAGAAGGATGTAAATAGAACAGCAGGGACTGGCTGGAGAAGGGTGGTTAGGGAAAGGAGGAGTCTGGTCTACCTTGTTTTGAAACCTAGCTTGATTGATTTTGGCCATATGAACGTCAATGATTTTATTAAGCTCTGAGTCTCAGTTGTCTTTTCTATAAAATAAGGGTAGTCTTCAAGGGCAGTTGTGGAAGTAGATCAGCATGTGAACTCAAGGGCCGCAGGAGGAGACATTAACAAATAGTAGCAGGGACCACCAGCATCATGCTATTTTTAGTTTTGGCATTTATCATGGTAGAGGGATTAGTACCTGAGTTAAGCTCCCAGATCATCCCCTCATTCACGTCAAGGCTGCTACACTATCACATATGGTTGGAGGACTCATGAAGTCATTAAATTCAAAGTGCTCATTTCACCAGCAAACAGGCTGAACCTCTCTAGAGAGGTGAGCTTACTTCAGGCTGCACAGTGAGCCTTAGAGCTCCTGGAGCCAGGCCATCATCCCACTTTACTCCTATGTTAATAACATCTCTTCCACTTTTCCCCCTACCAAGCAGGCCCCTAGGAGGCATAACCCTCAGCCAAGTGCTAGTCCTGGCCCTGACATGTGCCCGCGATAGGACCTTGGCCAAGTTACTTAGTTTCTCTATGCTTCAGTTTCTTTACCTATAAAATGGGGTTGATAATCAGTCTAATCTTATGTGATTAGGATGAGGTTGAAATATGATAATATTTGTAACACATTGAAAGCAATTCTTAGAGCATGGTATGTGCATTGCAAGTTAAACAAAAATAAGTGCTGTAGAGAAAATAAAGACATGAGGAGAGCTAGCATGAGTGGGTGGTTGCTTCAGCTGAGGGGAAAAGGGAGGCCTCTCTAAGGACATGGCACTGGGGCAAATGTCTGAATGCTGAATGCTGAGATACCAACTCTGAAAAGATATGGAACTAGCATCCCAGGCAGGGGGAGTAGCACCTTGCAAAAACTCTGGATGGAAACTCATTTGGTGTATTAAAAAGCAAGCCTAAGTGACTGCTCAGCATTTGGGGATGGGTGGACAATGAGCTAGAGAAGAAAGCCAGGGCTAAGTCAGGGAGGGCATCCTGATAGTTGATTTTTACTTAATGTCACCATGCGAAGGCATCGAATTGTTAGCAGACTGCTGTGGTGGGGCTGAGCTCTAGCGGGTAGTGGTGAAGGCAGAGAAAGCAGATGTTCTTCCCTGCAGTAGCCCAGGCAAGGCATGGTAGTGACTTGCACGAGGGTGAAAGCAGTAGGAGGTGGAGGTGGTGAGACATGGATGGATTTGTGGAAAACTTTGAAGGTCAAGCCATAGACTGACGAATGAGATGAATGGGCAGTGTGGAGAGAGGAGTTAAGGATGACTTCCCAGTGTTTGGTCTGATCAGCCAAGTGCGTAGTGGTGCCAATAACCAGGATGAGGCGGACTGGCCAAGGAGAAGGTTTGCAGAGCAGGGGTCTAGTTCTGAGGGCTGAGATGCCCATGAGACAACCAAGCAGACATGTGGGTAGAGGTGGCAGTTGAATATTCAAGTCTGCAGATGAAATGGTGGCTTCATCAGCATATAGGAGGCGTTTGAAGTTCAGTGCAGGATGAGAACACACAGGAAGCAAGTGCATATAGAGAAAAGGGCCAAGGACAGAACTCCTGGTCAACACTGAGTCTAGGAAAGGGTAATCAACCAAGGAGACAGGGGCCATAGAGTAGGAGGAAGCCCAAGGGAATGTGGAGACATAGAAGCCTAGAGAGACAGTGTTTCAAGAAAGTCAGTGTAATCCTGTCAGAAGTGAGTGCCTGAGAACTGACCTTGGGTTGAGCAGGGCAAAGGTGACTAATGACCATGGTGGGGAATACCCTCAGTGGAGCAATGGAGACAGCATCTAGTTGGAGTGGGTTGGGGAAGGATAGGAAGGGAGGAAGGGAGAACCATGGGTGTGGTCAAGTCCTTTGAGAAAGGTTGCGGTGAATAGGAATATGGAAATGGAGTAGTGGCTAAAGGGGAAGTAGAATTGTAGGGTGAGGACTGTTAAGTGTAGGTAGAGTCAGTGTTAAGGAGTGTTATATGTGAGAACAGAGTTGAGGTTCAGGAGACAGAGAACAGTTGAAGGAGCAAAGGCCTTAAGTGGGCAAGAGGGATATATCTAGGGCCCAGGGAAGGGGTTGGCCTTAGGAGCAGTGGCGTTCTACTATAATTAAAGGGAAGGCAGGATATTTAAGAACAGATGCCAATAAGTCAGAGAATTTAGGGATGATGATATGAGGTCATTCTTGATTTCATCTCTTTTCTTTATGAAATAAGAGGCAAAGTTCCCAGATGAGAGTGAGGAGGAGGAGGGAATGTTGGAGCTTTAAGTAGAGAGAAGGTATGAAATTTTCAGATGTGGAGTGAGACAGTGAATTTGCTGGCAGAATTTCAGCACATCGCATACAGTGCTGAGCACCCACTGGAGAGCTGGGTCATACACACAGTCTGAGCCCTGGGCACCATCTATCTGGTGTTCTCCAGACACATTTACATGGGTGCAGAACCTACAAAGGGAGTCACTTGGGTTAAACTGGGGTTGCAGTAAAGCGTGGAGGGAAGGAAGGTGGGAGAGACATGGCTGGTAAGCAGGTTTGCAAGGGAGGATGGTCTGGACAGTGCCCTCTAAGCAGAATGAGGCTGGAAATGTGGACACAGATACATGGTTGACAGCAACAGAGTGGTGGGGCCAGTGGGGTCAGAGAATTGTTAGTGCATTCATACTAGAGTGATGAGCAAAGGATGAGAGGTGATGGTCAGGAACAGGTGACTGAAACAGAAATTTCTTCATTCCCTCAGTGATTGGTGATAATATATGGCTTCACGGGTGTGTGTCCAAGGTGAGAGAGAGAAAGGAATGGGTTTAGGAAGTCGAGGAACTGAGAAGCCATGGTTATGGAGAGTCTATTCTCATGGATGCTGCGGTCCTCGCACATGAAGATGGGTGGGGGGTGGTGTGAAGGCATCGGTGAATGGCAAGAACCGGGAGTTGGCAGATGACAGTGGGTGATATGCTTCAGAAGACCTGGAGGTTTTCAACGAAGAGGACAAGGACAGGATTTGAAGTAGGCAATGGGGGTCCAGCCGGGCAGCTGCTCACTTCCAGACCCAGGGCTGTGGAAAAACTTGTCCCTACTTCTAGGAAGGTCTATTCTAAGTGCCCAGAGGTACTTCTGGGGTTCCATTAGAATAAGAAGGTGTAGGAACTACCCAGCACTGAGCCATGACTATGCGATTGAAGTGAGTTTGTTTTGATACTCTCTAAGTGGCACAGGGCCAGGAGACGGGTTTGAAGATCAGGGAGGGACACTGGGTAGCATAAGGGGAAGCACAGGCTAGTATGGTTTTTCCATCACTTGCTTCTCCTCCCAAACGTTTTGCCAGTTTTTCTTTTCTAATTACCTGGGCCTTTAAGACTTATGGGTCATCCTTCTGAACTTCATTCATTCACTTAATTGTTTCACCCATTCATTTAAATGTTCACTAAGAGCCTGGGCTGTGCTGGGGACACAGATGGTCATACCTAGACTTCACCCAACACTGTGGGGCCTGATACTGTGTGCAGACACACAAGTGGGCTGGCATCCATCAGGAGGTACAAATACTATGTTCCTGTCCAAGGTTTAAACAATGAAATTAGCCGATTATTAAACTAAAAAAATTTAGAGGTCAATTCAAGGTTATCATTATAATGTTACTTTTCCTCACTTCCTCACTTCTGTACCAGGATACAAATCTTGGGTGGGAGAGAAAGGGGTGGTGTTAGGGCTAGTGCTCTGGGCTATGTGAGAGTACCCCACATCTTAACCCTGGAAGGCAGTAATAATCTGGGGAAAACCCTGCTAGGGTTTAGGTCTCAGATCCACTTCTTATTAGCCATTTGACCTGGGGTAAATTGCTTATGCTTAACCTCTACATCCACATCATAAAATGAGAATAATAATACTCTTAATGATAGAATTGTCATGAGGATTAACTGAGGTATGATGCTTATAAAATTCTTAGCACGGGGCTAGTTTAGTACATGGGAAGGTCTCAGTACATTCTAGGTTTAATTATCATTCCTAGCATGCTACAGTCTATATTCTGGGCCAAGTGCATCACTGTGGGAAAGAGGTGGAAAATCACCGGTCTGAGGGCACGGGCAGTGCACAAGCAGGTAGCTCCAGTACACATAGCCGAGCGGAGGCACAGTGCCCAGAGCCAAGCGCTCTGGAAGTAGGGATGAGTGGACTGCTAGAAATCATGGCTCTCCGACTCTTCTGAGTCTGATTTCCTAGTTTTGGATGGAAAGAGTCAGATTAACCTCACAAGCTTGAGGAGGCAAGGGCGCAGTAAGAACAGGACTGGTTGGGAGCACTTATTGAACTAATGTTTGTAAAGTAAGTAAGCCAGTGCTGGGCACAGGGTATATATGAGTTGCTGTCATTCTTCCTCTTCGGTCCTTTATAGGCTGCTAGAATCTTTGTGTTTCATCCCAGATCCTGGCGATACCACATGGACTTGTAAATCCAAGTGACATCCCCATTTAAATCATTGCCCTCATAGTAAAGCATTTAGAATTGGCTGTGTTGGACTTAGGAAGGAAATTCTCATCACATCACAATAGGATTCTCTGCTGTAATAAATAGCAGATTCACTGCAGGGGTTCTTAACCTGTGGTTTTTGGACCAGTCATCTAAAATCTATGCAAATACTTGTGAACACATGCATTTTTATATTTTTCTACAGTGAAGGTCTGTAGCTTTCATCAGATTTCCTGAGAGATCTTTGTCCCCAAAATAGATTAGGAAGCTTTGAGTTCTCCCAGTTAACATAGAATTCCATTTGAAAAAAAATTTTTTCAAAAAATCAATTTAAATGACATTTGCCAAAAGTCCCACTCTTGGGTGAGTGAAGAGATACTCAGATGTGCAGGTCCCACCCACTGCGGGCCTGACTCTGCTCTGTGGTCGATACCATAGGTAATGACATAATACAGGAAATATGGTTTCTGCTCTCAGAGATGGTATCAGACAGCATCCTGGAAGGAAACAGATGGCACCTTCAAATCAGGTAGTTGGAAGCAAGGTTAATAAATAGATTATTTAAAGAAGCATGGGCAGGGTGTTGTGAGCGACGAGAGATAGCGTGGCACCCTAGTCTAGATACGATGGATGGGAAATGGCGACCACTCCCAGGCCTGAAGGGGAAGGACTCGTTAGGGAGCCTGGAGACAAAGCTGCGCAGGCAATGTCTCCTGACAGGAGCCATGACCTTCCTTTTAGTGGAGGGACACAGCCATGTTGCAGTGACCTCAGGAGGGGGTGCTGGCGTAGTAAATACCCCCAACCTCTACCCCTGCTTCCTTCAGTCAGTGCAGCAGTCCCCATTGCTGAGCCCCAACACAAGAGGACAGGCCAGGGAGCTAATTGAGGGGGTCCATATGACCCCGGGGTACAGAGCTGGGCAGAAAAGGGAAGGTTCACCAAGAGGAGCACATGGAAGAGGTTTTGCTCTAGGACCTGAGGAAGGGGGTTGAGCTGAGGGGATCATGTGAGAGTAACACACAAGGTCATCAGAAGTGCAGACATGATGCATAATTAAATTCTCAGCAGGAAGAGTAGATGGAGTTTCCACAGTGAGGAGGTTGGAGAGCCTGAAGTCATCACATTTTAGGGTATGTGAACTCCAGGATATCTGAAAACTTGTAGTCCTGGAAACTGAGTGGCCATCTCAGTTTCTCCTGAGAGTGGCAAAGAGCTGATCCCAATTTGGGTGTGTAGTAAGTGTTAAATTAAATTGATTCCTACCACTTTAAAAGAACAAACAAACCTTTTATTTTGAACTAATTATAGGTTCAAAAGAAGTTGTAAAAAGAGCACAGAGAGATTTTATGTACTCCTCCTCCAGCCGCCCCCCCCATGGTGACATCTTATTTGAGTATAGCACCTTATCAAAAGCATATTCCTACTATCTTTTAGAATGTAACTGGTGCCATTGTCATTGTGTGGGGGTCACATTTGGTGAGAGTGTTTATTCAAAGGCTTTGTAGACCAAAGGCCTATAAACAGCTCTCCTTGCCACTCCGTTGGCAGCCCAGTGGCGCTCTTGGGAGGTAGTAGTTTTCCACCCCTTAGTAAGTTGTGTGCCGTTGGTTCCATGTCTTAACCTCTTTGATCCCTGGTTTCCTCAGGAAAATAATATCGACCTCATGAAGTTGTCATGGGAATAAAGACAGACAAAACATGCAGAATGTATGATACATTCTAAGGTATTGCTTGTACATAGCTGTATGATACATTCTAAGGTATTGCTTGTACATAGCCACCACTCTCTGTATCTGCAGAAGAACTACTAGCAAAGACTCTGGGGTCAGTGGACCTGAGTCCAAATCCAGATTTTTGTTTTGTTTTGTTTTGTTTTGTTTTTTACTAATTAGCTGTGCTATCTTGGCATGCTTAGTTACTCTTTCTTGGTCGTAGTTGTCCCATTCTTTAAATGAAGATCATACTTACCCCGTGGGGAAGTGGTGAAGAGTCAAGGAGATGAAGCATGCATGATGTCTGGTACACAGTAAGTCTTCAATAATTCATGGTTTCATTGTTGGATGGTAGGTGGGGATTGTAGCTTCCATCTCTATCTTCAGTATCTAGCAGACATTGGCTCGGAAGGGTGCTCAGTCAGTTGTTGACAAGTAAGCAAATGTATGAGTGACTGGATCTTAAGTGGGTTGGTCTTCTTGAACCCCTAATCAGCCACCACATCTGCTGGGCTTGGCGTGTTGAAACTTGGTGCCATTCCGAGGCCCTCTCTCAGAGCCCCATTCATCAATCCTGACTTCTGCGTGCCAGCAGAGCCATTGATGCATCGCCTGACCCCTTATCATGCATAGGAGGCCCGCTCTCCTGGCCCCTTCTCATGTAAATGCAACCAGGACTCCATTCATCAAGGGGACACCGAGTCCTCCTGGTAAACTGAACTGCCTAATGTACAGGGAACACGAGTTCCCCCTGCAGCATACTGAGCAGCCTAAGCGAGGTGCTCAGTGGGATGGATGCCAGGCTTGGCTGCTGACATTCAGGAGATAAAATTCCTGGGTGTCATGATGTGATTGTCTCTGACACAAGTTTCTAGACGAGGGTGAGGAGGAGAATGTGGAGGAGAACAGGAGCTTTGCAGTTAGGGAGATGCAGCCAGCTCCCACCCACTCCTTATAGTATGCACTTGGAAATGCCACGTCACGTCTGGGAGCCTCAGGTTCCATCTCTGCCTCACGGGAGTGCCAATAACACTCTCACCATGCCAGCGAGAACCTCATTTGGTGGGCCCCCTGCAGTCACACCCAAATAGAGCTACTATGTGGGGCTCTGGGGAGCGAGCGCCCCACAGAGTTTTTTCAAGGTGAGACATTGAGGCACGTTTTGCTGATGCTGAGAGTAGGTATTACAGGTACATTCCATGAAGCGCTCACTGAAGCTTTGCCAGGAATCAGAGGTCATGCCCTCAAGGAAGGTTGCCTGAGGTATAGTGAAGGAGCATGCATCATTTTCCTCATTCATTCTTTTAATAAACATTCACAGCTACAAACTATATGCCATGCTGTGGGGGGAGACATGAAGAAAACAGCCCCTGCTCTTGTGGGTTCGCGTTCTTCTAATGGCAAAGATGTAAAGAGAGTGTGTCGGCAGGATGAGTGCTATGACAGAAGCACAGAGACTAGGTGGAGGGGTGGTGGACCCAGCCTGATGGGTCCTCGGTCCCAGAAAGCAGAAGCAGGTGATGCTTTTCTATGTGTAATGCAGATTTTGTATTTTGTATTTTGTCTCTTCTTTTCAAGAAGTTTTGGCCTTTGCAGTTTTGTAGCCCCATTCAAAGCAATATTTGGATCATGGATTAAACTGGGTTCAGCGCTGACAGTCCTTTTCCACCATGGTTCCCCATTCCAAAGCTCTTCATTTTGCTTCTCTTTGATTTGATGGACTAAGTTCATTCCCATGGATGTACTCGGATACCATCACTACTGGGAAGAGCACCGCAGGGTCGTGTTTTCTTAGCCCTTATACAATGAAGGCCATCTTTCCCATGCCCCCAAAGATGGACACCATGGCTGCTGTTTCAGTGTTGGGTCACAACCACTGTATCTTTCATAACTTGATAAATCCACGACTGGAAGATAGTGTCCCAAATGAGAACTCTGAGGGCAGTCTGACTCTATTTTCTTTGGCAGCAAACCCACTTGTGATTTTTGCTTGTGTACTTATTAGACTATATTTTGTCCTTCAATCCAAATTTTTGCAGGTTTTTTGTTTTTCTGATGCAGTGATCCTCTTAAGTCATATATATGTATATATATATTTTTTTCCTCAGAAAATGTCTTCCCTTGTATCTCTTTGTTGCATCTACAGGGTATATTTGGGACTGGTATTTTCTTCTGGAATACAAGTTATATGTATGTTTGATGATTAGAGTCTTCTGCATTTATTGTTTTCTCTATCGTGACATTGACATTTTTATCCTTTTGTTCTGTATCCTAAGAGATCCTTGTCAAGTTTGTGGTTGACATCCAGAACCTCCCTAGCCCCTTGGGGGCAGCAGGCAGGCCTGGCTCCCTTGGACAGAGTCTGTCCTGACAATGACTGCTTCCAGCGTTGTCTCTGATTCTGTTTCTACTTACAGATGGTGGAGGTATGTGATGAAGTGAGACACACAGTTTGTGGCCTGGATGGTGACAGGTCATGTGGCCTGCTGGTGGGGAGTCTGTCAAGGCCTCTGTGCAAGGCATGACTTAGGCAGTTCTGTGTTTTGGGAAGCTCACTCTGGCATTTGTGTCGAGGAGGGTAGAATGGATGAAAAGAGACAAAGGTAGGAACACAAACATGGAGAGGGGACTAAAATTGTCCTGTGGTTGGCCAGTGTCTTGTCTGAACTGGATGCCAATGGGGAATTAATGTAGACACAGGCAGCAATGTTGAAAACATTGAAGACTAAATAGATCATTGCAGCTATACTTGTGTGTGATTTAAAAGCAGGTGATACAACACCCCCAAAGTAATAAGCTTCTCTCAGGGATGAATTAGGATTCAGTCTGGCAATTACATTAAGGTTTCTGATAGATAGCTCACATGGAGAGCTGCAATTATGATACATATCGCTATTCTGCATGGCGAGCTCACATAACTCATCATGCTGGCTGAAGTTTAACAGGAGGCAAGAATGTAAAAGACTCCTCACTTTGAGGGGAAATGCCTTCCTCTGATTTCTATGATTTTTACCAACAACACTTAAATAATTGATTCTTTTTTCTATGTTTGAAGGTGAATAGCAAATAGATCCATATGGACCTTCTTATTTTTTCAAGCTAATACAGGTAGCCTCGCTTAGAATGCATAAATCTTCTAAAAATACTTTGTAAACCAACTTTATCTCCCCATACAGGAGAAGAAGAAAAAATAATTCTCCTGTGCTATCAAATGTAGAGGAAGGAAAGTGAGGAATGGGACAAAATGCCTGGGCTGTGGGTTTGGGGGGACCCATTTTCTGGTCCCTGTTTTATCTCTTCTCTAGGTGTGGAAAGTTACTTAGTGTGTCTGCAACTCAGTTTCCTGGCTGAAGTTGAGCACAGTAGGATGTCATGAGGATGAAACCAGATGACGTGTGAAATTGTAGTGCAAAGTAAGTGCTCCAGAGAAGTGAGTTCTTTTTCAACATTTTTATATGTCTTAAAGTTGAAAAACATTATTAATAGCAAAGGGCATCTAATTCTTACAAAAGCAACACAACTAATATCCACAGTTAGAGGACAGTTGTTCCCTTGGAATTGTGTCTGTGTAATTGTGGGAGGTGGCAATGCCAACCCTTTAGTCCACCCCAAGGATATTCCATACAGAAGATACTGAAACGTGTGTTCTTTGGAAAGTGATATATTTTTGCCCTTATTTTAAAGGATTTCTAAATGTCAAGATGGAGTGTGCTCTTAAAATGTTTGCTTAGTGAGGCAGGCTGTATCTGCTGACTTTGAAATCACACAGATGCCTGATTCTTTAGTGGAATCAGAGACAAAGTCCTGATCCATGCCCGAGCTGCTTCCATCTATAACTGAGGTGTCTCCAGAGAGACCTGGGGGCAGCTGCCATTTGGTAAACCAGTGAACAAGAACTGGGGTAGAAGCATGCCTGAGAAAGGCCCAGGTCACTCCCACACCATGTGAAGGCCGACATGTGGAGTATGGCCAGGGTGGGGTGGCCAGGAACCTGCCTTCATCACAAGGTTTGAGAGTATGCACACATAATGTTGTTGGAAGGCCAGCCACATCACACAGTACTAAAAAAGCTTGGGATATGGAAATACAGGTGCCCCATATAGGACATTCAATGCAGTGAACAAAACCTGGGACATTTCTTTGGGAATGAGAGAATAGTGTCTGTTTTTACAAGAATATTCACAGCCCACCATGGAGGCAGTAGGACACATCTGACTATAGTTGGACTTTGAGAAGTCAGAGCTTGGATGGGATATCAACTCCCCTCCTCTAACTCATGGCTCTTGGGTAACTGGTTTCAGGTACAGTGAATTGAGGAAGTGACTTGAAATCAAGGCTCTCACCCTGCTTGGAGCCCCGTCTTCAAGGGGCTTACATATGGGACCTTTAGGATATAACTCCAATGCCTCTAAGTTACCATTTCCTGCATTAATCAAATAGTGGTAAACATTGAAGACACCCTTATTTTTCCTTCTTGCTTATATGCTTATCCTCTGAGCTGGGTATTTCCCTTGGGCCTAGATGTCTTTCCACTGGAGTTGCTGTGCAGCCTGAGTCTATCTCCTGCTCAGGTGGCTTTCTGCTGTCTGGATGACATCAGACAGAGCAGCTCTTCGCTATGCAGCAAGACAGTCTTAGTCCCCACCCCAGCCAACTGGCTTCTTGGGAAGAGCAGTCACGCACAAGGCTCATTGGTCTGGACATTCTTCTTAAAATAATGTTTCCGTAGAAACCTGGCCTGTGCTAAGAGAGCTTGGGTTTTTAATCTTTGGGCAGAGGGAATTCTCACTTGGGCCTCAGCTTAGGAGAAGATAATTTGATACTTGCTGAGCATTGTCTTTACATATTTCTCCCAGTGCAGCCCAGGGGCCACCAGACAACAGACGGTGAAGTGCAGATTATCAGTGTGGGGCTGGGCTGGGGTGTGGTGTAGGAAGCAGCTGTCACTTAGTGCCCAAGATGTATGTACTGTTATTCCACCAATCCATCAGGGAACATCATATCCATCAAATGCTGCAAAATGCATACAGCATTTTGGTGATGACTTATGAAGAATTTCTCAAGTTGGGTTCTAAAAGGAAGGTTGAGAAGTGCATGTAAGAATATTTTAGAATGAGATCTGTAGTTGAGATACCTGTTTAATTTGGCTTCATTCAGTGTTTCCCAAACTTGTTGACTCTGGACCCCCCCCTTTTAAAAAAAAAAAAGATTTTATTTATTTATTTGAGAGAGGGAGAGAGCATAAATGGGAGAGGAAGAAAGACAAGCAAACTTCCCAATGAGCAGGGAGCCTATCATGGGGCTGGATCTCAGGACCCTGAGATCATGACATGAACCAAAGGTAGACACTTAACTGACCGAGCCCCCCAGGTGCTCCCTCTGGAACCATTTTGATGTCTGTAATTGCATCCCATCCCTCTTTTGTGGCACACACTGGGGAACTCTGTAGAGTTTCCATCACACTTTTCTTCCATGTGATCCCAGTGGCCAGCCTCAAAGGTAGGCTCTAGAGCTGAATGGAGAAAGAGGTAGACTCAACGTTTGCTTCCTGAAGTGTTTTTGGTCTCACATTCTCTAAATATAGAGTAGTTTGGCTGGGAGAAATTCATGAACCCCTGAGCTTCTAGGGATATGGAGGATGAGCATCTGAAGGGAGAGAAGGGGAGCAGATATTACAGGGCCAAGCAGACAGCCCGGGCACCGCGTAATCACGCACTGGGAGCAGAACCAGAGCAGAGCACACGGGATCATGCATGCAGCAAGAACATCTGGCTTTTGGCAAATGGAGATGTTAATCTGGTGGAACATTTTATGACGCTGAGGTTGGATTATATATCTCAACCTTTTTTTTTTTTTTTTTTTTTTTTTTTTTGATAGCTGGGTCCAGTGAAAGAATGGGCTATATTGTATGGTTATATGGGTCTCTTCCTGTCTGGAACCCCTTCATTTTAGGAATATGGCTTAAACCCATATCTCTAAAATTTTATAACCCCAAACTAAGTTATAGTCTGCTGTTCACCTTACCAGCACTGGTGAATGCAGACATATGCTTAGAAGATTCAGATTTCTATCTTGGAGCATTAATATGAGTGAGTCATTATTTATCTTGGACTTAAGAAGATTTGAAGGCTTTAGATCCAGGAAGGCAGAGTGAGGGTCACTGTCATTCTTAATGAGCAGTTTCTTTAGAGAGAGGCTGACTATGCCTGTCAGCCACAGCTTCATTGAAATGATTTAGATGTATAACCGTGCTCTAGTAATTACAAATATCTATCACTTGGAGTCATCAAGCCCCAATAGGATCTTGGTTTCCTCTTGAAAACAAGCACATCTCCCCCTCAATTCTTGTTGTGGGTATAGTTGGCACTAAGGTGGTATATACCTTTTCTCTGCTTCCTTGAAAAGGACTGTTCGATATCCTGTGGTTATTTTTATCATAATCTTGGCTTTCCACCTCCAAATTATACTGGAGGTTGAAGCCATTTATTCAACAAATATTCATTGAGGGCGCCTGGGTGGCTCAGTGGGTTAAAGCCTCTGCCTTCGGCTCAGGTCATGATCTCAGGGTCCTGGGATCAAGGTGCTTCCTCCTCTCTCTGCCTGCCTCTCTGCCTACTTGTGATCTCTCTCTGTGAAATAAATACATAAAACCTTTAGAAACAACAACAACAACAACAACAACAACAACAAATATTCATTGAGAATCAGCCATGTGCCAGGATTTGGCCTAGGTACCGGGGATACATTGATTTATTCTGGAGAAGGAATCATTGATGAGGGTTAGCTCTGTAATCAGGAGTAAGGAGAGATCCATCTTTCTCCCGTCTCAACACCAATAGGGGCTCAGGAGCGCAGTGATAAGAAATTACCTGGAAAGGAGCTCAAGACCTTTGCAGATATCAACCTAGGTGAAATTCCAAAGATGGTATGTTTGTTTTTTTGCCCTGTTTCATTGTATATACCTTTTCTCTGCTTCCTTGAAAAGTTCCCACCATCCCCAGCCACCTAGCCTGTACCTCTTATATGTCCGCCTAGGCAAAGCTCAAGCGTACCTCTTCCATGAAGCCTTCTTGGACTACAGTCTAGGTTGATTGTCTGTCCTCTGGACCCACATTCCCTTCCTATGCTTCCCTCCTTCTAGGTTAGCACTCACCACTCAGTGCCCTCTGGTTGGGAACTTCTTTCTAGACCCATAAACTCTTGATGCAGAGACTCTATCTAATGCAGGGACTCTAAAGTGTTAGGGACAATAGTAGTGTGATTTGAATGTGTGTGGCTTAGTTTACTTGCAGATCACAAAGAGATGCAATAAGGGTAGCCATTGTTATGACTATGCTAGCATTTACACAAAACTCTGCAGTTTACAGAGCACTCCTTCAGGCTTTCCTCCTTGAATTCGCACCCAGCCTCCTGAGGTAGATGTCCATAGAGCAGGCTCTGCTTCTCTGTCCTCTGTCCTGCAGATGGGGAATCGATAAAAGACTGAGTGTGTGGGCTGTGCCGTGTCAGAGTTGACATTGAAATCCAGGTCTGTATGATTCTAAATCTTTTGTTTTCTCTCTTTACTGTAATTTATTTGTTAATTTTCTTACTTAATAGAAACCCTAAGGAAAGGAACATGCACAAATGTATACAAGTGTACAAAGACCAGGGACTGGTACAGCCAGCAAGGGGCCCTTCCATAAGGTGTCCACCTGTCAAGAGCCCTCCTTCCCCTAATTTACATACCTCTGTCCAATTTCCCAAGACCTGAAATTTCTCCATGGAGACAAAAGTCTAAGGTAATACAATAGGACTTGGGGTACAAACATTGCATATACTCAAAATGGCAATAGCCAATTTCTCGTGAGACCCATGTGTTTGAAGGGAGGACAGAGTAACTTGTAACAAGGGACAGGGACAAGTAGAAAAGGAAACAAGCTGTGTTGCCCACACAGTGCTGCCTGCCAGGGACCCTTATTGTGTTAGACCACCTGTCTGGCCCTGTCCAGGGAGGTGGGGACCCCATGCAATAAGCACTAGGTGCTGTGAGGCAGCATAGCTGGGGATGTGCTGCCTGAATGAAGCCAGGTGGACATAGGAACCTCGGTTTGAACATGAAACCTCAAGGACAGATTCACCAAATAAGGCATTATAAGATATGTCAACAGCTATCCTGCAACTTGGCAATCCCTGGAAACACATGGACACTTGCTCTGACTGGCTTTCTCTGTGAGCCTTTCATATCCTCTACTCTTACCAAGGTCAGTATGGCCATCTGAGGTCCTTCTCTGGTCCTGGTTCAGCCAGGCCTCGTAGAAAAAGGAGAGGAGGGGCACCTGGATGGCTCAGTCAGTTAAACATCTGCCTTTGGTTCAAGTCATGATCTCAGGGTCCTGGGATCGAGCCCAACATTGAGCTCCCTGCTCGGTGGGGGTCTGCTTCTCCCTCTCCTTCTGCTCCTCCTCCCTGCTGTGCTCTCTCTCTCTCTCATAAATGAATAATAAAAAGAAAAATCTTTTTTTTAAAAAAAGAAAAAAACAGTAGAGGAATGTGAAAAATTAAAAGTAATAAATGTACCTGTTTTTGGTCCGGAATTACTTTGTTGTGGCGGCTCCAAATCAAAGTCCATTTTAAGAGGCCATGCTGGCATTTTCTCATGTCCTCTCTCCCAGAGAGGCAGATGGTATAGTGGAAAGGGAGCTCTATTTAGAACAAAAAAGACGCTTGTCCAATTCCAGCTCCATTGTTTACTATTAGTATGATGTTGGGCAAGTCAACAATGTTTCTGCATTTGGGTTTTCTCTTTGTAGAATGTGAATAATCATATTTATCTGGCAGGGTGGTTGCTAAGGATTAAGGATGACGTCATGGGGCTGCCATGTCGTAGGTGCTCTGTATTTAGCAAAAAGGCATAGGAGCATGTCACAATACAGCAAATTTCTCGTGTTGTGGAAAACTACGGCCAGGGAGCATATCTCAGCTCGGTTCTGACCACCCTACAACTCAGGCAAGCTACTGAACACAACACAGAATCTCCCAGGGGCAGTTTGGATTTTTTTCCACACAAAGGTAGAAGAATAACCTTTGCTCTTCCTCTCTCCAAAGGTTGTTTTTGTAAAGTCTGTGGGACTTTCGATAATGGGCCGACTTTCTGCTTCTGCACCAAGAATGGTTGAGTCTCTGACCTGATGGGGGGCACCAAGAGGATGAGGGATAGGGATGAAGAAGACATGGGCATGCCTCTGCTTTCTGCCTGCCTGTGGGCGACCCACCTGGGTCAGGTAGTTCACTGGATGTTGGAAACACGTGGGGAGTGTTAACAAGGCTTATGCTGGGGTCTCAAGCCCTCCCAGAGGTACTGATGTGATTGGTCTGGGGTGCGGTGTGGGTAACTCCCCAGGTGATTGTAATGTGGGCAGGGCTGAAAACCACTGCTCTCAGGAAAGCAGATCTGAAGAAGTGTAAGTGGCGGCCCATGTTTAACTGGCTGAGTCTGTCAGCACATACTGAGTGCCTGCTTTTAAGGCAAGTTCATTACTCTCTGTAATAGCAACCACTCACATTCTCACTGGATTAGATCCAATTGGGCATATTCTTGGCTCACGTGTAAATCTGTGGAACCACACTGTCCTCCTTCACCCAGTGACTTGTCCCTCATGATCATGGTTCTAGCATGACTGTTCTGGCCACTGGCCACTTCCTTACTTCAGCTCTAGATCTGAAAGCCGGTAGAGAGGAAGGCCATTC
Source organism: Spilogale gracilis (assembly GCA_004023965.1). Taxonomy (NCBI): domain Eukaryota; kingdom Metazoa; phylum Chordata; class Mammalia; order Carnivora; family Mephitidae; genus Spilogale; species Spilogale gracilis. The sequence continues at coordinate 69,441 of PITA01003076.1, read as the reverse complement.
CTTCATCTCTGGCTGAGAACAGACTGACATTTACTGAGCGCTTACAAAGGTTCTTAAACCTTTCAGTGTGTCAGAAGCACCCAGAGGGCTTGTTAAAACAGGTTGCTAGCTAGGCGTAATCCCAGGGCTTTTGATTCCTTGGGTTTGAGGTCAGATCAAGAATTTGCATTTCTAACAGGTTCCCACTGATGCTGATACAGATGCTGCTGGTCCAGGGACCACATTTTGAGAACCCCTAGTCTAGGCAGCCTAGCCCCTTTTATTGTTGCACTTTGATCTCCCAAAACTAGTTGAGTAGGCATGACAACCTTTATCTCCAAGAGTTAAGTAATTTGTTAAGAGGCATACCTTTTAAGGGGCAGAGTCGAGATGGCCTCCCACATCTGCCCCCTCTCCATGTATCACTGTGCCTCCTAACAGGCCAGCATTGGGTTCCTGCCAGAATCTCAGCCATGTTCCAGACACCATGGAAATGACAAGAGATCCCTCTCTATCTCACTTAAAACCTCTTTGTGGCCTCCAGCAAGGAAGGAGACTCTGAGAGCTCCTCTCAGGTATGCACCAAAGCAATAGCAATAGGTGACTGCCATTGACTCAGGGCCCAAGGGCTCCTTTCTGCCTAGAACTTCCTGTGGAGTTGGCCAGGGATAGAGAGGGCTGTGGAAAGCAGAGGTCAGAAAAGTATCTTGGAAGAGGAGGAGGTAAAGTGGGCATTGAAGGACGTGGCATTCATTGTAGGTTCTCCCCCTTCTTCAATTGTGATCATTGGGTGAGAGTGCGTGCTAGTTCCTAGAAATGGAGCCAGGCAGCCCCAGCCCATAGTCCTGCTCAGATTGGCCAGTGACCCTTCCAGAGCACACCTGTGCACACAGTGGGGAGGCCTGTGTCTATGATCTTTGCCTCATCCGCACCAGTACCTAAGGCAGAGGAATCAGTGTCTATGCTCTATCCAGCTGCATTGCCATGAAGGACCTTCCCTTGACTGCCTGGAGCGAGCTCCATTGCTTCAGAGCTGACCCCCAGAAGGGGTCTTGTCCTGAGTAGTTTCCAACCCTGTCTCCCCTGATTAATGGAAAAGCCAAAAACCAGAAAGGTAGAATGAGACAGGATCCCCAGGTTCTAAAGCCCCCTGAAGAAGCCCTGAGATTTGGGACATCTCATTTCATTCTTGGACTTTCTGACTTTCTTTGTTTAATATAATCATTTGTGATTTCTAAAAGGAAGTAAATAAGCTAGGAGGTACACATTCTTTAGGAAATCTTGGCATCCAGGTGTACATTTGCGAAGTCTCATCTTAGCTCATGTTACGTGGAGATGAAAGGCATAGCTTGTGGTTTCATTGTAAATATCACCAGGATGAATGGTGATAGTTGCTGGGGACAAGGGATGTCTAAGAGAGGGGTTGCCTGAGGGCATGGAGGCTTCTCATAGAAGACCCCTGACCGGAGGTGAGACATGAAGGACCATGGTTGAGAAAGCCGCACCCCAGGGATGGGAGGGAGCAGAACGCAGTTGGCAAATGCAGAGGAGTCATGCAGAACTGGGCCCAAACTCACAGCAGCTGCTGGAGACTGCATCTCTGTAAGTTATAGGAAGTGTCATAAATAACCAAGTTATAGCCACCTGCATTTCTATGATTGTTTTTCTTATTTTCAAATTCCTTATGTGTGTTGAGAAACAGTCTGTCTTTATCTCTGGGCATTTCTGTTCAAGTTATGACTGATCTAATAATGTTGGGCCCTTGTGTGACTTGGAGAGAAGACCCAGGAGGCAGGAGGTGGCATCTTGATCCTGGCAGAGCCCATTGCAATCTCAGGTAATAAGCACCTGCTGCTTTGGGCCTCAGTTTCCCCAGCTATAAAATGGCAGTAATACCTGTCCTATCCACCTCATGAGAAATGAGAGATGATCCATTTGAAAGGGCATTGGGAGGTTGCAGGCAACTTTAAACTCTACAAGTGCAAGGAGTAGCAGGTCAACCAGTACTTGAAAGCACCTTAACTTTATGCTAATCTTGTGACCACTGAGCTCCCAGAGCCCCATTTTCTTATCTGATTGATGGGAATAACAATGCCCCCATTACAACACTGGGCCCTCACTGGGCTGCTGTGAATTAAGATAATGTGTACTAAGCATCTAGTGCAGTGCATGGCATGTAGAATACAAACCTAAGACGATGGCAGCTGTTTGAATGCTTATAATCATCAGACTGCTTATAATTAGTGCATATATGAATATAGATATTTCTGGTGGGTAGACCCAATTCTTTGGTGGAATTCCCTTCCTGTCTTTCTCACCTCAATTAAAACCTAGAGCCCACCTTGCTAAGCCTTCCTAGGGACTAGATGAAGAGCATTGCCTAAAAGCCCACGACTTCAGCTCTCTGCATTTTACCCCACTCTGGCTTTCGGAAGGACAGTCCTGTGTGCTCAGTGTGCCTATTTCCCCATTCCCTCTAATGCAGGGTGAACTGCAGGTGGGAAACCTGCCTAATCACTTGTGAGGGAACTTGGGATGCTCTGAGAGCAAACTTCCAACAGCTTCTTTGCCCAAAACCTTCAGAGGAAGTGTGCAGAACGACGTGTTGTGAGTGGAGCTTTGCTAACCAGGGAAGGCACGTGGAGGGAGCTGTGCTAATTAGCATATGCCGCGTCTCCCTCACGGGGTGCCTTTGTGCTGTCTGTCAGCTTCTGCTTCGTAGATACTAAACACTGTTAAGGCAAATGATATCATAACTGACAACTTAATAGATGTCTTCTTGAGCGGAACGTGCTCCTCAGTGCTCCAGCGAGATCAAATTAACAGAAGCCTTTAAGACCATCCTTTTTCAGGCTGAGGCTTGCACAAGCAGTGTGCTTGCAGGAGCCTCCCTACTCATGTGAAAGGCCGGGAACTCATGAGATTGCACATGAGGCGATTGGATGTTTGTCAATATGCTGCCAGCTGACTTGCTGGAGAATGGAAATTTTCACAGTTATTTCTGATGACAGCTAAAAATTATAAAGGGTAGAGATAAATACGATTCTTGTTAATGTGAACAGGCCTCCAAATGAGGGCTGACATTAAAAGCAATCCCCTTAGGAGATTGCATACTTATTCTGATTACATCGCAAATACTTACATGGCTTTTCCCCCCTTCTTTTTTTAAAAAAGATTGTTTTTAGACCCCATAAAACCAAAAAATACTAAAGTAGTGCAGCTTGGGTTGGCCAGATTAGGCTCAAAGTACAATTTTTTTTGGAAGTTAGGTGATGTTGTTTCCTCTCTGTCTCACCCTTTTTTTTCTTTACTAGGATATAATTGATGTGTAAACACACACACATTTAATGTGCCTATCTGCTAAGTTTGCACACATGCATACACCCAGGATACCATCACCACCACCAAGGCACTAGGCATACGCATCACCTCCAAAATTTTCCTTGCGTTCCTTTGTGACTTATTTTTTTTTTTTTAAGAGAACTTAACCTGTGATCTATCCTCAACGTATTTTAAAGAGCACTGTATTGTTAACTGTAGATATGGTGTCTTAGAGCAGGTCTCTAGAACTTAATCATCTTGCATAACAGAAATTTAATACCCATTGAAAAACAATTCCCATTTCTCCCACCCCACACCCCCTGGAAACCACCATTCTATTCTTTTTTGTGAGTTTTAGACATCTTGTGTAAGTGGGAAGTTGTCCTTCCCGAACTGGCTTATTTCACTTAGCGTGATGTCCTCTAAATTCATCCATGGTGTCATAAAGGCAGGATTGCCTTTTAGAAAGCTGAATTATAAGGGATAAAGAAGATCTGGCGTATATATGCCTTGGATTCCTCTTTATATCCCCAGCCCCGTGCTATGCTGTGCCTGAAATTCACTCACACTAAGCCATCTCTATTTACCCTACAGGCCACACGTTCTCCTGCCTCTGAACCTTTGCACACGGCTTTTCTTTTCACTAAAACAAACAAGTTCCCTTTCTTTGGGAGCTCAACAGCTCCCTGTCATCTTTGAAGAAAGATGCCAACTTATATCTCGTGTGAATAAGACCCCCACTTCTGGCTACCCCCACAAAGCCCAGTTGCTGCCCCTGTAGGCCTGATGCTCCTCATCTACCCTTTGGTGGCTTTGTCATCTTGGAGGAGTTGAGTTTTGGATTTTTCTCCACACTGTGATTTCTTTTAGATGAGAGGACATATTTTTACTAAACCCTCTGTAACTCTGCTTCTAGCAGAGCATCTGGCACATGGTGTCCCCTCAGTAAATGTTTATTCAGTGACTTTAGACAGCTATAAATAGGAAGCATGAGTAGGTGGACAGACTTTGGGCTATGACATGAGAGAACTGTGATTTCATATTCCTTCTGTGACCCACAGGGTCTGGGGAGCTGTGGGGAGACCTCACCATCATGGTACCTAGCGTCTTCTGATCCACATATGAGAGAAAATGTTTCCGAAGGACATAAGGTTTCTAAAAGAAATAAATGGCATGAATCAGTTGCTCTGCACAGCCCATATGGGCCGTGTAAAGCATTTGCTGGAAGGAAGGATCATAGCTTCTCAAGGCAATTCTCAGAGAGAAGCTCTCCAAATGGTTCGAGCAAGGCTGAATCATTGAAATAAGTGCATAGGCTCTCTAGGGACTACTTAGAAGAAATCTCTCTCAACCGTCTCAGAGGACACTGGCGTGTGGTGGGAAATGCAGCTTTGCTTTCTAGTACTGAGGCTCATGCTCAAACAGCACCTTGCCCACCGATGTCCTAGCCTCTGGCCCAAGGGCACTAGTAGCATATTGTAACATTTCCCCTTTGTCTGCATGTTCTGATCAAACCTCTGCAGTTTAACAAGCTCCAGGCAAGATTCCAGTGCTTCTTCCAAGCACAGGAAGGTTTATTGGGTTCAAAGAATATCCTTCCTGGAGCTGACAGAATGATCTTTCTGACACAGCCCACCCACGTGGGGCAGATGGTGTTATAAAACATTCTGCCAATGGAAATTGTTGCCTGTGAGTGAGATGGTGCAGCCTCCATGATGTCCTGCCATTTCAAAAACACTTTTCCATAAGAAGCCTCTTTTGTTTCTGGGAGTTGGTTGGAGGGACCTGGACATGTAGTTTGGCTCCATTGTGCATTGGCTTCCATTGGGAAGACCTGTCCCCAGGATCCCCCCGAGTCCACCTGTCACCTCCTGGTGAGATGTAATTCCCTACTTTCCTTGCTGGTTTAGAAAGTCTGTATATACACAAAGAGACACAGAATCCATTAAAGAAATGAAAATAAACAAAACTAGCGACAAGAGGAATTTAATAAGTTCAGCTAAGCATATAATAACTTACAATAGCCAGGATGCCCTGAAGTTGCTGAATGCACGATAAGGGAGGAGGAGTTTAACTGTAGTTAAAATGCACTGTGCAATACAGGTTGTTTTTATTAGAAAAAGGATATTCTAGAAATCACAAAAGCTCAGCAAAGTGTTGTTAGGTGTCTCTGAAGAGCAGGAGGGCTAGGTAATTCAGACGAGGCTGGAGAGGGAGCAGCTCCTAGGGATGGGAAAAGAAGGGGTTTCGTGGAGGAGGCAGTGCCATGCAGACCATCAGGGAACACTTCTCCTCCTCTAAGGCTCCTTGAGGTTTTGCTAAATAAAGCAGGTAGATAATTCAGAAGAAGTTCAATGTGGGAAAAAGAAAACTAGAAAGAAATTGTGTTGCATCTATAAAGTAGCACAAGCAATCTAGCAAACATATTACTAGCAACACTGAAGAAATATCTTAATCCAAAACAGCACTGGGAATAAGAGTTTTCATTTGCTAGAGTGGAACACTGAGAGAGACCTTGCTGGGCAGTTGGAATGTTTAAGTCAGTTTAGAACCTGAGACTAATGACAATGAGATCATCCTCTCCTTCCACCTGCACCACTTCCTTCAGCCCCCCAGCAATAGCATGACCTGGGAATGAAGCCCTGTTTGCAGAACACTTCCTCAGTCATCTATGCATTTATTCAGGGACATTATTTAGTACTTGCTGAGTACCAGGCTGTATTGCAGGTGCTCAGTATATGGAGACAAAGAACGCACCTGATACTATGAAAGGAACTTGTTGACTCTCAATCTGTTGAGGGAATTAATGAGTGAATGGATGGATGTATGAATAGGTGAGCCTATTTGGACATGATGGTTCCCTAGCAGAGGCTGTGCAGTCTAATAGATGAAAACAAAAAGGACAAGAATACTTCCATATACTCATATAGGAGTTTGTGCAGGACCCAGTGGTCCCCTGGGAGTGAATGACTCACCCTAGGAAGTCAATGAGAGCATCCCAGAGAAGGATGATGACATTGTGAGGCCAAGCCTTCAAAGATGACTTTCCTTTCTTATGGGTACCTTGGTCCTTGCCTGTAACCCCAAACAAAGGCCTACCCTTGAGAGAGTCCTGGCTCACATGAATGGTTCAGCTTCTCTGCTGGACCATTGGCCCAAGTGCTTGCACACTTTGCCCTTTGCCCCTGATTCAGTCTGTTTCTGGCCATCCCAGGGTAACTGTCCCATCTTATCCAGCCTGTGGCCAAGGACCCTGCCCTGATGCCAGCTCCAAAGTCTAGCTATGTGACTGACCCCTACTCACCATAGATGTGACAGGGTCGCTGCAACATGAGAAGTAAGTAGCCTGGTCACTTTAAAATCATCCTGTGTCAGGGAAACAAATGAAGGTCATTCCAGAAACATTTGGAACTTATAAAGAGAATCATGGTCAAAGCAAACAGATGCATGGGAAAGGACAGGATTAAAGCAGGGGTGCAACATCTACCACACTGTTTGTGCAACTGCTCCTTACTACCCATTATGGTCCCTGGGTTTGTCTGAAGGACCCCAGAGTTGCCTAGAACCCTGTGAGGACCACAGAAAGCCCTCCTCTTTCGGGTGGAGGCTGGATGAGGAAGGTAAAGACAGCGATTCTTGTCACAGGGCACCAAGGAGAGCTTGGAGAGCTCACTTTGCTGGTGAGATGGGGGTGGACTTCTTTTTTCCTAAAGCCTTTAATTGCTAATGACTTTGAGTGGGATTTGTTCAAGTAATTCTTTGCACTCAACCTTTTTTTTTTTGTTCAAAGTCATTACTCACTGTGTTTCATTTGGATATGTGAGACAGCCCAGCCTGGCATATTTCCCATCATGGCACTTTATAAATGTTCATGCTGATTAGAACTTTTATTTTTCATAATGACCCACGAATGTAATGATAATGCAAGTAATAGTCCATATCTAATGGTTTCTTGTCCAAGGGCTGAGAGAATTTGTTTAATGTAGTTAGTGCCAAACTCCTAAAAGAAAACTATTTAAGCTGTTGCATTCACTTATGCATTTTTATGAATCTCTGGGTAATAAAAGGGAATGGCTCATCTGGAAAGTTGGGAGACAAAGAAGTTCGGGTCACTTGTGATGACATTTTTGATTGTCTTCATGCCATTTCCTGATCACAGAGCTGCTAAGAGACTTCAAGTTCTAAGCCAATGACAAGATGAAGAGACTCTGAGTGTGAAGCTGGAAGTTTTCAGTACCTGGGTCTGTTCTAGATGTAGTGGAACTACACCACTTGGTGGCCCATAAGCAGGTCATGGGTACAACTGGTTGCCAGTAGACACGGGTTCATTGAGGGAGACGGAGTGGCTGTAGTGCTGTCCTTCCAGCCAGAGAGAGGCAGTTCTCTGTTGAGTGATTCTAAAAGACTGGAACTTCCTACTCCCAGAGCCTGGCTGAAATCAATGGAGAAGCTCACAAGGCTACCCCATGCACCATGGGCCTTTTCTTCTCACCCTGAGCCCTCCATCCTCTTACTAATTTCCACTTCTGGCCGTCCGTCCTCTCCATCTGTGTTGTCTTATGCATATGCCCCAAAACCTGCTCTCAGTAAAATCCTGGGAGTGAATAAGTGTAGTTCATGGGTCTACTGTCCCAGAAGTGCTGGAACAATAAACATGAGCTTTAACAGTGCAATGAAATACTTTGGGTGCAGAAAAATGGATTTCAGACTGAGAAAGTATAGTCTGACAAAGATTTTATCTCACTGAAACCATCTTGAGGATAGGGATTCCACTTCACTTTTAGTAGGGTTGTCAGACAAAATACCAGGCACACAGTGAATATGAATGTCAGATAAACAGCAAATGACTTATTTTAATTTTTTAATGATTATTTATTTTATTTTCTCAGTGTTCCAAGATTCATTGTTTATGCCTCACAATTGCTCCATGCAATTCATTTGTGCCCTCAATACCAACCACCAGGCTCACCCATCCCCCCACCCCCTCCCTTCCCAAACCCTCAGTTCCTTTCTCAGAGTCCAAAGGCTCTCATGCTTCATCTCCCTCTCAAATTTAGCACAGTTTACATTTCCTTTCCTTCTCCCACTGTCCTCCATGTTACTCCTTATGTTCCACAAGTAAGTGAAACCATATGATACTTGACTTTCTCTGCTTGGCTCATTTCACTCAGCATAATCTCCTCCAGTCCTGTCCATGTTGCGACAAAAGTTGGGTATTCATCTTTCTGATGGAGGCATAATATTCCATTGCATATATGTACTATGTCTTCTTTATCCATTCATCTGTTGAAGGGCACCTTGGTTCTTTCCACAGTTGGCGATTGTGGCCATTGCTGCTATGAACATTGGGGTACATATGGCCCTTCTTTTCACTACATCTGTATCTTTGGGGTAAATATCCAGTAGTGCAATTGCAGGGTCATAGGGAGCTCTTTTTTTAATTTTTAAAGGAATCTCCACACTGTTTTCCAAAGCGGCTGCACCAACTTGCATTCCCACCAACAGTGTAAGTGGGTTCCCCTTTCTCCGCAGCCTCTCCAACACTTGTTGCTTCCTGTCCTGTTAATTTTGGCCATTCTGACTGGTTTAAGGTGGTATCTCAATGTAGTTTTGATTTCAATTTCCCTAACAGCTAATGATGACAAACATTTTTTTCACGTGTCTGTTAGCCATTTGTACATCTTCCATGGAGAAGTATCTGTTCATGTCTCCTGCCCATTTTTTGATGTGTTCATCTTCTTTTTGGATGTTGAGTTTGAGGAGTTCTTTATAGATCTTAGATATCAGCCCTTTGTCTGTAGTGTCATTTGCAAATATCTTCTTCCATTCCATGGGTTGCCTCTTTGTTTTGTTCACTGTTTCCTTTGCTGTGCAGAAGCTTTTTATTTTGATGAAGGCCCAAAAGTTCATTTTCGCTTTTGTCTCCTTTGCCTTTGGAGACATATCTTGAAAGAAGTTGCTGCAGCTGATGTCAAAGAGGTTACTGGCTATGTTCTCCTCTAGGATTTTTGATGGATTCCTGCCTCATGTTGAGATCTTTCATCCATTTTGAGTTTATCTTTGTGTATGGTGTAAGAGAATGGTCGAGTTTTATTCTTCTATATATTCCAGCACATTTATTGAAGAGACTGTCTTTTTCCACTGGATATTTTCTCCTACTTTGTCGAAGATGATTTGACCATAGATTTGTGGGTCCGTATCTGGACTCTCTACTTTGTTCCATTGGTCTATGTGTCTATTTTTGTGCCAGTACCATGCTGTCTTGGTGATCACAGCTTTGTAATAAAGCTTGAAATCAGGAAACGTGATGCCCTCAGCTTTGTTTTTCTTTTTCAACATTTCCTTAGCAATTTGAGGTCTTTTAGGATTGTTTCTTCCAGCACTTTGAAAAATGTTGGTGGAATTTTGATCTGAATGGCATTGAAAGTATAGATTGCTCTGAGTATAGACATTTTAGCACGGTTTATTCTCCCGATCTGTGAGCATGGAATGCTTTTCCATCTTTTTGTGTCTTCTTCAATTTCTTTCATGAGTGTTCTGTAGTTCCTCAAGTACAGATCCTTAACTTCTTTGGTTAGATTTATTCCAAGGTATTTTATGTTTTTTGGTGCTATAGTAAATGGAATCGATTCTCTAAATTCCCTTTCTATATTTTCATTGTTAGTATATAAAAATGTAACTGATTTCTGTGCATTGTGTTTGTATCCAGCCACATTACTGAATTGCTGTATGAGGTCTAGTAGTTTGGGGGTGGAGTCTTTTGAGTTTTCCATGTAAAGTATCATGTCATCTGTGAAAAGAGAGAGTTTGACTTCTTCTTTGCCAATTTGTATACATTTGACTTCTTTTTATTGTCTGATTGGTGTTGCTAGGACTTCTAATACTATGTTGAATAACAGGGACGAGAGTGGGCATCCTTGTCTTGTTCCTGGTCTCAATGGGAAGGCTAACAGCTTTTCCCCACTGAAATATTTGCTGTGGGTTTTTCTTAGATAGATTTTATGAGGTTGAGGCATGTTCCCTCTATCCCTATACTTTGAAGGTTTTAATCAGGAACGGATGCTGTATTTTGTCAAATGCTTTTCTTCTGCATCAATTGAGAACACCATGTGGTTCTTCTCTCTTCTCTTTTTGATTTGTTCTATCATGTTGATTGATTTGTGAATGTTGAACAACCCTTGCATCCCAGGGATAAATCCTACCTGGTCATGGTGGATAATCTTAATGTACTGTTGGATCTTATTAGCCAGGATCTTGTTGAAAATCTGGCATCTATATTCACCAGGGATATTAGTCTGAAGTTCTCCTTTTTGATGGGGTCTTTGTTAGGTTTGGGGATTAAAGTAATGCTGGGTTCATAGAAAGAGTCTGGAATTTTTCCTTCTGTTTCTGTTTTTTTAAACAGCTTCAGGAGAATAGGTATTATTTCTTCTTTGAATATTTGGTAGAATTCCCCAGAGAATCCATCAGGTCCTGGGCTCTTTTTTTGGTAGGTTTTTGATCACTGCTTCAGTCTCATTGCTAGATATTGATCTGTTCAGGTTGTCAGTTTCTTTCTGTTTCAGTCTTGGAAGCTTATAGGTTTCCGGGAATGCATCCATATCTTCTAGGTTGTTTAACTTATTGGCATATAACTGTTGATAGTAATTTCTGATGATTGTTTCTATTTCCTTGGTGTTAGTTGTGATCTCTCCCTGTTCATTCAGAATTCATTAATTTGGGTCCTCTCCCTTTTCTTTTGGGTTGTTTGGCCAATGGTTTATTGATCTTAATTCTTTCAAAGAACCAGCTTCTAGTTTCACTGATGGGTTCTACTGTATCTCTAGTTTCTAATTCATTGATCTCTGCTCTAATCTTAATTATTTCCCTTCTTATGTGTGGGGTTCGCTTAATTTATTGTTGATTTTCCAGCTCTTTAAAGTGTAAAGAGAGTTGGTGTATTTGGGATTTTTTAGTTTTTTTGAGTGAGGCTTCAATGGCTATATATTTCCCCCCTAGGACTGCCTTTGCTATATCCCATAGGTTTTGGATCAATGTAACTTTTTTCTCATTGGTTTCCATGAAATGTTTAAGTTTTTCTTTGATTTCCTGGTTGACCCAAACATTCTTGAGCAGGATCATCTTTAGCTTCCAGGTGTTTGCATTCCTTCTGAACCTTTTCTTGTGGTTGAGTTCCAGTTACAAGGAGCTGTGATCAGAGAATATCCTGGGAATAATCTCAATCTTTTGGTATCAGTTGAGCCCTGATTTATGGCCCAATATGTGGTCTATTCTGGAGAAAGTTCCATGTGCACTTGAGAAGAATGAGTATTCTGTTGTTTTAGGATGGACTGTCCTGAATATATCTATGATATCCATTTGGTCCAATGTGTCATTCAAGGTCAGTTGAATTTGAATTTTTGAATTCATTCAAAGCCAATGAATGTGTCATTCATTGTTTCTTTGTTGATTTTCTGTTTAGATGATCTGTCCAGTGCTGAGAGTAGCATGTTAAGATCTCCTACAATTAATGTGTTTGTATCCATATGACTTTATTTTGCTTAACAGTTGGCTTATGGAGTTGGCTGCTCCCATGTTGGGGGCATAAATATTTACAATTTTTAGATCTTCTTGGTGTATAGGCACTTTAAGAATGATGTAATGTCCTTCTGTATCTCTGAGGACAGTCTTTAGATTAAAATATAATTTATCTGATATGAGGATCACTACCCCAGCTTTCTTTTGAGGCCCATTGGCATGAAAGATTATTCTCCATCCCCTCACTTTCAGTCTGGATGCATCTTTAGATTCAAAATGTGTCTCTTGTAGACAGCATATGGATGGGTCCTCTTGTTTTTATCCAGTCTGTAACCCTATACCATTTTATGGGAGCATTTAGGCCGTTCATGTTGAGAGTGATTATTGAAAGATACCTTTTTATTGACATCATGTTGCCTGTGAAGTCCTTGTTTCTATAGAATGCCTCTGTAAATTTTTATTCTGTGTCACTCTTGGGTTCTTTCTTCTTTTATAGAACTCCCTTAATATTTCTTGTAGTGCTGGCTTGGTAGTCACATTATTTTTTAGAACTTGCTGGTCCTGGAAGCTCTTTATCTCTCCATCCATTTTGAAAGTTAGCCTTGATGGGTAGAGTATCCTTGGCTACATATTTTTTTCTTTTAATTTCTGGAATATGTCTTGCCAGCCCTTTCTGGCTTGCCATGTTTCTGTGGACAGGTCTGACGTTATTCTGATGGTCCTCCCTCTGTATGTAAGGGATCTCTTCCCTCTAGCTGCTCTTAAGACATATTCTTTCAATTTTTGATTTGTGAATTTCACAATTACGTGCCTGGAGGTTTATCTAGCCTTGTTGATCTTGGGGGGTCCTCTCTGCTTCTAGGACATGAACACTTGTTTTATTTCCCAGATTAGGGAAATTTTCATCCAGGATTTGTTTAACTATATCTTCTAGTCAGGGATCCCAATAATTCTGATATTGGAGCGTTTCATGGCATCATTTTAAAGTTTTTTTGTTTTTGTTTTTAAAGATTTTATTTATTTATTTGACAGATCACAAATAGGCAGAGAGGCAGGCAGAGAGAGAGGAGGAAGCAGGCTCCCCACTGAGGAGAGAGCCCGATGCGGGTCTTGATCCCAGGACCTGGAGACCATGACCTGAGCTGAAGGTAGAGGTTTAACCTTCTGAGCTACCCAGGTGCCCCATTGCATCATTTATTTCCCTAATTCTATTTTCATAGACTTTATAGACTGTCATAGACTTCATCTGTTTGTTCCAAGACTTCTGCTTCTCCTTTTTAATCAATCTGTCTTCTAGATCACTAATGTAATCTTCTGCTTCACTTACCCTAGCTGTTAGAGTGTTTAGATTAGGTTGGATCTCACTGATAGCATTTTTAACCTCTGCCAGGTCAGCTTTCACTTCTGCCCTTAGAGATTCTATCTTGCCATTAATGGTCTTTTCCAACTTATCCATTGCTTAGATAGTTGCTACCCTGAATTCCATCTGTTATATTGTTTATGTCCATATCCAGTAGTTCTGTGACAGAGGTCACAGTCTCTGAAATTTTCTTCTGTTGAGTGTTCCTCCTCAGAGTCATTTTGGTGAGGGGTGGTTGAGGGGATGTATAGCTGAATATATCAACCTCGATCCAGGCAAGTTGCCCATTGAAAGGCTTCAGAGCAATCAGAAGTCACCACCAAAAAGAAAGAAGAAAGAAAAAGGAGAAAAAGAGAAAAAAAGAAAGAAAAAACCTAGCCAAAATGGTCCCCCAATATTGCACAAAAACAAAAAAGAATAAACAAAAAGATGGTCAAAAGTAAAAGATAGGAGAAAAAAAATAAATGAAAAATCCATCCCAAACAACCCCCAAGAATAAGATTTATATAGTACAAAGGCAAAAACAAATACACAGAAACACTGACAGAGGATAAGATGGGAAGGTGGTTACAAACTCTTGATGGGGGCGAGGAAACTATTTCAGTTCCTCCTGGTTGTATCTTATTATATTTGTTAGAGGACTCAACTTTCTAAAGATATAGGGAACTTAAAAATGGTTTATATATAGGGGTAGTATTGGAAAGGAAAGAAGGACTACCTTGGAGCTTATATTTATATGTATTTTTTTTAAAAAGGGGAAAGAAAGAGACATAGGTATATGTATGAAAAAAGTTCAAGTTAAAAAATAATGGAATGCTGTATTAAAACATTAAGTTGTGATAATAAGTAGGTTAAAAATAATAAAAGAACAAGAATCATGAGAATGAATTTAAAAATTTTTAAAAATGAAATTAAAAAAAAGAAAGGAAAGAAAAGCTGTATTTATAAAATATACAGGTTTTGGGACAATACCCAGAGCTTAGTATATTGTTTTTTCCCCTGATGTTGGTGGTTGTACTCTTGTTCTTCTGGCTTGCCTTCTGGAGGAGGGTCCTGTCACGTTGTTTTCCAGTCAATCTGGCTTAGGCTGAGTCACCTTGCCCCCTATCAAGGGGCTGGGCTCTATGGAAACTGGTTTTTTAGGCTTTTGTTCTCTGGAGATTTTTTTTTTATGGTTTCTTGTGACTTTTCAGAGAGTCAGAGCAAAGTAACTGTCTCCACCCAGACCTCGTCTCAGAGAGAAGCCTCAGTCTGCTCCCCTCTGGATGGTCTGGGACACGCAGACTCTCCCTCTGCACACTCCCCTGCACCCTGCCACCTCCCAGGTGGTATGCACCCCGAGTTACCACCTCAATGGTCACCCGAGGCCCCCACTTGTCTCTATACCCCCGTGCCACAGAAACTGTGAGTGATACTGGTTTGTGTGAGCCTGCTGTTGCCAGACTGCTGTCTGGAGCTCACACCCACGGTGGGTGCACTAGGGCCCCGCAGTCCCACACACCACGCGAGGCTGTGGGTCGAGTGGCCTACGTTGCAAGCGGGGGTGTGCCCAGCCCAAGCAGTGGTGCAAGCGGCTACAAGCCACACTGGGACCCCACAGTCCCGGTCCTGCAAGGCACTTGCATGTCGTGTACAAGGCTGTGAGATGAGTGGCCTCTAGTGCAGGTGGCGGTGTGCCCAGCCCAAGCAGTGGTGCAAGCGGCTAAAAGTCCCGGTTTCAGGGAGTTCCTGCTGGGTTCACTAAGGAGCCGGCAGGTGCCAGCTACCGATGTTCCAGGAACACAATTTTAGGTCCATGCCTGTGGCCATCAGATTCCCCCAGTTGCCTCTTAAGACCCTTTGTTTTTGAGTGCTTTTAACCAGACTGCAAGTTGATGCTGGTCCCCAAGCACAGGGCACTTTCATTTTGGGGTACTACTTTCCAATGGGTGGCCTCTGGTGGCTCCCTCCCCCTCCTGTTTCTCCTCTGAAATCAGTCCTAGTGCTCCTGCTCCGCTTTACCTCTCCACCGATGCTCTCCTGCCCCCGTAGAGATCCCGAAGTGTGTATCCTTACATCTCAGGCTGATTTCGCGAGTGTTCCAATTGTTCTGGTAGATATTTAGCTCATTCAGGGGACCCTTTGAAACGGGGTCTCCTACTTCTCTGCCATCTTGCCCCCTCTCCTCAGCAAATGACTTTTTAGTAGGAGCATGTCCCAAATATTGTATGGACATAATTATATAAAACAATCACTGATTGTCTATCTGAAAATCAAATTTAACAGGATATTCTATATTTTTATTAGTTAAATTAGACAATCTTATTAATGAGTCCTAGCCTTGGTACTGGCCTCTGGGGTTCTGAATATACCCTAGGATGAGGAAGTGTCCCAGTAACAAAGTGGGCACAGCTGGGTACATGTGGTGGCACACTCTAGTCACACCCAGAGTGACCTGAGCGTACACTTCCACCTTCTGGTCTCCTGGTTACTTCAGTGATTCTTGGTCTATTTTGTGCTCAGCCTATGGTAGGTGAGGGGACATGGGTAAGCCCTTCCCCAACTGCTTGGAAGGGATGAACACTGCAGAGTGACAAAAACATAAGCTGTGAGACCAGAACTGAGTTCAAATCCAGCATGTGTAACTTTGATCCCATGATACTCTCATGCCTAAGTTTCTCATCTGTAAAATGGAGATAATATCTACAGCTTTGGTTGTCATAAGTTTTCAAAATGAAACTTGGAAAATAGCTACATAGTGAATCCTGCAATGTGCCACCTAGACCCCCTTTCAGTAAAGTATCATTTGCCCCAGCTGCTGGGAGAAGTCTTGGAAGAAACAGCTTTCAGCAGTCAGCCCCATCGGCATTGCTGCAGATGCAGAGAGGTGCACTGTCCAAAGTTACACCCCTTCCTAGTGTGGACCCTGTCCAGGGACTGATGAACACGAGAATGTAAAGACACCAATCTCAGACCAGCCCAGAACAACCTGGAAAGGGCCATTCAAACTCTAGAGCTCCCTGGAGTTTGTTGAACCTGCATCACAGCTTCCCTTATCCCACTGTCCTTCCTGTCGCCTTTTCTCCTCTTTAGCTGTTGATAGCAAGAGCACTCCTAAAGAAACATACTGCTGACTAAACTCGGTCTTAGGGGCTGCTTCCCAGGAAATCCAGCTTGCAACAGCACAGCACAGTTCCCAGCACATAGCATAGGGGTTTAACCCACAGAAAACTAATGACAACAACAAAAGAATGGCAACAGTCTGGCCAAACATACAATACCAATCCAGCTTTACATGGCATCTTCTGCACCTTCTTAGAAAGGGCCTCCTTCCTTGTGGTGATGTCACTGACATTACATTGTGCTGAATGCAATTTGCCTGCCCCTGTGCCTCACTTGGTAGTTGACACAGGCCTGGAAACACAGCAGGTGCTCAATAAGTACTTGAGCAACATTTAGCTACTTGGCCTCAGAAGATGAGATGGAGCCATAAACTTTGGAAAAGTCATTTACAAATATAAATAGCTTCAGGAGAGTTTGCCTATAACCAGTGTGCAGAAGAGATCTGTGAGTGGTTGCAGCTGAAAGTGAGGGGTTGGTTATACCCTTGACCCATAAAATAAGGTCATGTAGAAAGAGTGGCAAGTCCCCCAGAGCCCCTAGAAAATGGTGGTAGAGAGGCTTATGGCAGGGCTGGAGATAGAGCAGGGTGTGCCCAGGGAACTTAAGGTGTCAGGGGAGATTAGGCAATGAGTGGGAGTCAGAGCAAGTAGAGATTGCAGAGTGAAAAGCCTGTGTGCCAGGCTGAGTGTGATCTTTATAACCAGGGTGAAGGGAGCTCCTGGAAGGAGGGAAGCAGGCGTGGTCTCATCTGTGTTTTAGAGGCCACTCTGCCTGCAACAGTGAGGATGCTTTGGAGGGTATAATACGATGGTGGAGGCAGTTGCCACAAACACTCCTAAGAGCAGTGACGGGGGCTTGGCCTGTCAGTGGGGATGGAAAAAAGACACTCAAGAGACATTTCCATGAGAGGCATTATGTAGGTATGGTAAAAGGTGAATTAACAGATGAGAGAGAAGGGGGGAGGATAGGTGGATATATAGGTTTTGATCTTCCTTCAGCTCATCATGCAAGAGCCAGCTGAGGTCCAGCCCCACCTCCTAAACACCTGCAAAAGTGTATTCCTTATTGACCTCCCCCTCCTCTGAAGTTTCTGCAAAATTACATCTGAGCTACCTAATCACATAGTTAGAATTCTGAATCCGCTTCTCAGTTTCTTCAGTTATTGGGAGCTTCTCCAATCATGAAGCCATCACTTGCCTCCCCACTGAACATACTAGTTCTATAGTTCTTTCTCTGGTGGACCACACTCAGGCTTCTCTTAGTGTCTCTTCCATTGCAGTTCTCTCTTCTGGAACATTCTTCCATCCCTCTCAGCTTTCAGGTCTCAGTTCATCTATCTGTCAGTTTTGAATGGTAGTCCCTCCAGGACCTTGATCAAATAGGTCACTTCCCTCTAACATATGTCCTCATAGGATCTTCTACCTTTTCTTAGCACTTACCCCAATTTAATCACTAGTTTAATGGAGCTCCTGGGTGGCTCAGTCAGTTAAGCATCTGCCTTCAGCTTAGGTCATGACCTCAGGGTCCTGGGATCTGGGATGGATGGGCTCCCTGCTTAGCGGGGAGTCTGCTTCTCCCTCTTCTGCTCCTCCCCTACCCTGACTCATGCTCACTTTCTCTCTCTCTCTCTCAAATAAAATATTTTTTAAAAAAATTAGTAGTCTGGGGCACCTGGGTGGCTCAGTTGGTTAAGCGACTGCCTTCGGCTCGGGTCATGATCCCAGAGACCTGGGATTGAGTCCCATATCAGGCTCCCTGCTCCGCAGGAAGCCTGCTTCTCCCTCTCTCACTCCCCCTGCTTGTGTTCCCTCTCTGGCTGTGTTTCTCTCTGTCAAATAAATAAAACCTTAAAAAAAAAAAGTTAGTAGTCTAACTACATAGTACTTACCTCTAATACCTAGCATAGCCCCTCCCCCATACCATAATTACTTATTAAATGAATACTTGTTAAATGACATTTTTACTTGTGGACAACATTGTGTACATGGGCAATGGGGATCCACATTCCATTAGTCTGGTCTTATTTGTGGTGGAAGCCATTTTGCAAGTTATTTTCGGTGAAATGGAGGTACTCACTCAATTTCCCAGGAGTAAGCAGCCCCCATATCCTAAAGATGTGCTTTACAGCTAGTCCCTTCCCTTGTACTTAAGCAAACCCCATTTTCTCCTACTCCATGCTCAGGGGAGTTGGAGCTAGCCTACATATCCAAGACATAAATGCTTCATGAATCCAAGAGATACTTAGAGCCTGTTATGTACAAGCCACAGGGACAGGCCCTGAAGCCAAGGTTTGTGCCCATATGCATTAACTTCAGCTCAAATGATCCCAAAGGAGGCCTGATTTACCTGTGCCTGGAGCCACACTGGCTGTGCAGCTTGGGTGCCTGCCTGGTTTATGTGGTGCCTCAGAGAGCTTGCTTTGTGAGGATTTTAGAATTGCATGCCCGGGCCCAGTGTGGGGCTTGTTGAATTCCTGTAGAGGAGGAGATGAGGTTCCAGCCTCCACTGTTGAGAGAAAGGGTCCTGGCACCTTGTTCCCCACGTGGCTCCTCTCAGCTTCATTTCTGGGCTCTGTTGCTATGTAGGCAGAAGCTGCTGTATGAAGACAGAGGGGTAGAGGAGCAGGTGCGCTCATTGGCACAGGAAATACAAGAGGCTGCCAGACAGTTAAAAAAACAAATCACTCTATACAAAAGCATGGGAATGCTCTGCCTTTGACTATGTCACTCCTCAGGGCTACGGTCACCTACCCATGATAAGAATTTGGCAAGAGCTCTGGCTTGGAGTTTCAACATTCTGCCTAGCAGTGGTGAAGAGCAGGATTTTTCCCCTAGAGTACTGGGATAGGCTCTGCTAACTGGTCTCCACCAGCTCATACTGTGGGTGCAATGAAAAGAGCTATGAGGGCTAGGTGACCCTGTCTGTGTTCGAGGGGATGAAATTAAAAAGGAAATCAAGGCACAGGTGAAACAAATAGACAATTCTCAAAATCATTACCTCACCCCTGAATTCCTTTTTGGAGAGCCTCATTCTTTGGAGGTTAAAAGACCTTTAAAGTTCTCAGATTCTCTCTGCACAAAATAAGAGCCTTGAAATGAAGAGGGTCTGAGCATGATTCATCACTGGTACCTTGGAAATGATACAGAGGGTGGAAGAGAGGACAGTGATGACAGCATGGGTGATAAGAGAAACATCATCCGGGAATGGGGCTTCCCAGAGGAAGTTGAGCTGAGCTAGGAAAGGGCAGTGTAAGAAGAAGGAGGCTGGTGTCAGAAAGATGTTCTGATCCCACTGACAGTTATGATGGATGCTAGTTCATTCTGTGACTCAGCATGTATTTATTGGTGTTTCCCATGGGCCAGACACTGCCTAAGCTCTGGAGAAACAGCAATGGGCAAGACAGATAAGGCGCCTGTTCTCAGAGTTTCTATTCCAGAGGGACCAAATAGACAATGAAAAAGTCAAGACTTACAAAAGGTAATTTTGGGTGTGATCATTGTAATGGAAAGAATCAAGGTGTGCTAGAATGAGTTGGGCAGTAAGAAGATACTTCAGATAAGGTCTTCTGGACGGGGTTCTCTGACATCTGAGCTGAGAGCTGAATGATGAGGAGGGGTGAGTCATGCCATAGCAGGAAAAGCATCTAGGCAATGGAAGAGCTAGTACATATTCCCCAAGCTAGGACTGAGCTTGATAAATCTGTGGAATAAAAAGGAAACCACTGTGGCTAGGGCAGAGTGGATGAGGAGGAGTGGTGGGTGATGAGTCAGGAATGATCTTATACACAATGGGACGAAGTTTAAATTTTATCCTAACTATGGTTGGCAACCTTGAGAGGCTCTAAGAAGAAATGGCCATGACCCATTTTATGATCAGATTTTCTTTTTGAAACCATCATAGTGGAAGCTCTGTAGAAATGGGATTGTAGGGAAGAAGAGTGAGAACTTGGAGGCAAATTAGAGGGTTCTTTCAGAGTTTTAAGCAAGGGATGGTATTGGCTGGGGATGGGAAGTTGGCAGGTGGGAGAAGAGAAGTTCAACATTCTTTTTTTTTTTTTTAAGGATTAAAAAAAAAGATTTCATTTATATGATAGAGAGCACAGGAGCTGGGGGAGAGGCAGGCAGAGGGAAAGGGAGTGGCAGGCAGAGGGAGGGGGAGAGGCAGGCTCCCCACAGAGCAGGGAGCCTGATGCAGGATTCAGTCCTAGGACCCTGGGATCATGACATGAGCTAAAGGCATAATCTCAACCAACTGAGCCACCCAGCCATACCTGAAGTTCCACATTCTCTTATGTTGATGTAGAAATGGAAGAACCTGCTGATGGCTTATGTGTGGATAAGGAAGGAGTATTGGTTAGAGAAAGGCAGGAATCAAGGCCCTTCCTGGGGTTTTTGCTTCAACAGTAATAATGGTGCCTTTTCCATTATGGTGTGCTAAGGTGAGGAAGAGGCCTAGGAAGAAATCAGAAGTTGCCTCCTTTTCCAAGTGGCAGGTTCAGGTTTTCTGAACATTTGAGTGGGAATGATAAATTTTATAGGGCTAGTGATTCATCTTTGAGAAAAGAGCATGCAACTCATGATCAAAAACTTAATGTCCTTGCTTTCTCCCAAAGCCAGGGGCTGGGTCTAGAGCAACCTGAGTCTGCCTAGGAGTTGTTTGCTTGATGCACTGGAAAACCCGAGAGGATAATAGCCAAATTGCTACTATGCTAGTATACCTTTAATCCAATTAATTACGCATTTTCTGAGTGCCCACTATCAATGATGCCTACAGTCATGGAATCACCGATAAGTTAAGGGATTCCAAAATTTCAAGACAGAGGCATGAAGGTTCATTTTATTATGATTATGATCTGTCTCAAAAACCATTTACAAGATTGTTGGGCCCAAGCTATAAGAGTAAGAAGCTGATTTTATATCCTTATCCATGCTTTCTCTCTCCATTTTCTTTTCTTTTTTCTTTCTTTCTTTCTTTCTTTCTTTTTTTTTTTTAAGATTTTATTTATTTGACAAAGAAACACAGCCAGAGAGGGAACACAAGCAGGCTTCCCACTGAACAGGGAGCCCGATGTGGGGCTTGATCCAGGGTCTCTGGGATTGTGACCTGAGCTGAAGGCAGTCACTTAACCAGCTGAGCCACCCAGGCGCCCCTCTCTCCAATTTCTTAAAACAAATTTATTACCAACCCTCCTGGGGACAATCTTACTTATCTTCATTTTGCCCTACATTTTCAGCATTGATGCCTAGGCCTGGTATATGTTCTTTGTATTCCATAGGCCCCACTTGCCCACTCATTGTCCACCACTTCTCCTAGGAGAGCAATGGCAAATGGGTTTCATCTTAAGTGCTACTTCTTATTGATTGGTTCACTAGAAACATTGTGTTGGGAAGGAGTCTGAGGTTATGTGTAGACTCAATGGGACTGACTACCCTTGCCTGTCATGGATATGAGAGGAAGACAGTTTCTGTCCACTTGTTCCAAGGTGCTTTAATTACATTTTACCAAAGTCAACCAACCCCAGGTATTTCCAGGAATATACTTCTCAATTTCATTGTTTGTGCCTAGAGTAGAGTTTTGTACATAATAAGTTCTTAGTAAATATGAATTGAATGGATAAATAGAGGAATGAGTAAATAAATAAATAAATGAGAAAAAAAAATTTTTAAGTTAACTCTGAGGGAGCTGAGAGCATGACCAGGCACATTGTGTGCCCGGCAGTCATGAGAAACTGTTTCCTAGACCTCCAGCTACAGGGTGGGTAATGAGCTGGTAGGTATTGAGCCATCTTGGCTTTGAGGTCATGCCTCCCATGGGCTGCTTCCAGCCAATGACCGAGTGTGGGCATGCTGGGGGATCCTAAGGCAGACCCACCCCTGGGGGACACAGGATTCCCGGGCCTGCTGGCTTTGGCTAGAGGACGACCCCAGAGATTCAGCTTTATAGTGTTGCACTTAGACTCCATGACAGGATAAGACTCTTTCTCCCAATCTTCTCCTCTCCTATACTGGGCTCACACTTGCATCAAGATCTAAAATCATTTCCAGCTTCTTCTGACCCTTTCCCTCTTTTCCTTCACACAAGCATTTTACTTTGTAAAATCCTTGTATGTTTAATCCTATCTTGGGTTTTCTTTTTGTATTTTGGTTTGGCTATTTTTTTTTTTTTTTTTGAGAACCTGGACCAACACATCGTGCTAACATCAGAAGGGACCAGAACTCTATTAACCCTACCAGATGCCTCCTGTGCAGCAGGCTCATCCCCTTTCTGAAGTAGAATGAGTTCCTGGAAAAATGTCTAATGAGAGGAAGCATCACTGTTGAGAAATGCAATCCTCATTAAAAAAAAAAAAAGTATGGGAAAGTGATGTTGAGAATTAACATGTAACTGTTTTTGTAAATATCTCAATTTTTGCTAATATGTAGCACACCAAATAATACACTGTCAATGACATGATACCCATCTTAAATTCAATATAATGAGCTCTGCATAATTAATTCCATTTATCATTCTGTGTTCATAAGAATCTTATAGAGACTCTCCCAACCCTAAATCAGTTAATTGCTAGTACATTTATGTGCTTTGTAGATAATGTGCATGTCTTGTTTCCCATCCAATTGTCCCATGATGATCTTATTTCATGAGATAGGAGTTACTTTTCTGCCTATGACCTACTCAATTCTATGGGATTCCATGTAATTCTTTTTATTATATCCTATACTGATCTAGGCCACTGTTTACCTTCTGCTGGTTTCCTTAATGGACTCTTATCTGTCCATTCTCTGTTTTTCTTTTCCTTTTTACTTCCTTGTTCAGTTATCCACAGAAGTAGTATTGGTATATGTTGGAAACCAACATTCTCCTGATGGATCAAAAGTTATTCAGAAGTAAATACATCCAAACTAGAAATCTTGGTTAAGAGAATTTATATTTGGGGAAGAAATATTGTATATGGATCTTCACACAGATCACTGATAGAAGCAGTAAGAGTGTAGTCATTCATTGATCTTTTTTTTTTAAGCAGTCTATTATTTTTAATTTTTTCAGTGTTCCAAGATTCATTGTTTATGCCCCACACCCAGTGCTCCATGCAATACGTGCCCTCAATACCCACCACCAGGCTCGCCCATCCCCCTGCCCCCTCCCTTCCAAGACCCTCAGTTTGTTTCTGAGTCCAAAGTCTCTTATGTTGTGTCTCCCTCCCCAATTTACCCCAGTTCCCATTTCCTTTCCTTCTCCTGCTGTCCTCTATATTACTCCTTATGCTTCACAAGTAAGTGAAACCATATGATACTTGACTTTCTCTGCTTGGCTCATTTCACTCAGCATAATCTCCTCCAATCCAGTCCATGTTGCTACAAAAGTTGGGTATTCATCCTTTCTGATGGAGGCATAATATTTCACTGTATATATGTATCATATCTTCTTTATCCATCATCTGTTGAAGGGCACCTTGGCTCTTTCCACAGTTTGGCGGTTGTGGCCTTTGCTGCAATGAACATTGGGGTACATATGGCCCTTCTTTTCACTACATCTGTATCTTTGGGGTGACACACATTTGTTGAGTAAGCACCATTCATGCCCTGCACCTAGTACTGGTGAGATCAGGGATCTCACCTATCTCTTTTGGGAAGGATGCCTTAAGCATTGAGAGACTCTTCTAGCTGGCAAATACCTGTTCTGTTTACAGCTAGGAGAAATTGACACCTTTGACAGTGGAGTAATCGCTGAGATCATGATTTCTCTTTTGAGACATACAGGTTGCCTCCCAAACACTTTGAAAATTCAGAGTACAGATTTATTTCAGAAATTCATCATGATGCTTTTAACCTTTGATGCCTTTTGCAGGAATGATTTATGAAGTTTGTTTCTTTTTATGGTGGTTTCTCCAACCAGGTTGCAAGAGATATAAAGACTGTGATTTCAGACAATTATTCTCTTGACAGCATGTGCTTGAGTTCATGCAGCAAGAGATGCTCCTCTTCCTTTTTCCAAAAGAATCAGAAGCTCTATTACCCGCCTGGTATAGTAACAATCGGTGTACAAGCTATTCAGTCAACCAGTTTCTTTTCTTTCACATCCAGAACTAGAGAAAGGACTGATCTCGTCACTACATTGATCAACTTTCCTCCAACTGAGTTGAATCTGGGAATTGATTATGTGAGTCTCACCTTGACAACTTCAGACATCTTTTCTTTCCCTCACTCCCCTCTGTCTCCTTGTTCTCTCTCCCCTCTCTCTTCTTCACTCACATCTGTTCTCTTTCTTCCTCCATAAGGAGTAAGTGCTGTGTTGTATATCCTTTACCAAGATAGAGCAAACTTGTTTGGTCTAAAGAACACTTTAACGCTCCTATTCCTGAAATCCCCCCTCAAATTTTTGTTTTTGTGGGTTATACCTATTGCTGCGTATTGCATTACTAATTAAGCTGATAAAATTTAAAATATCCATTTATTAATTCAGTTAAAATAATAATAAACCCATGTAACATTGACAAAAATATTTTTATTAAAAACTATATTATTCAAAGTCAAAAATAGTGAAGAGAGTGCCTTTATTTTTTTACATTTTTGCAAATGTTTGGCTTTAATAGAAGACAGCTGAATTCATCTGCTTCTGCATTCATTCTGTTGTGGTCTCATATTCTACAGCTTCTGGAAAACTCCTCTAGAGAGAATGAGAACAAAGAGAGCAAATAATATCTCAATACTTTTATGATCATAGTTTGACATCATGAACCCTCAAGGATCCAAGTATTCCTGGTCCATACTTCAAGAATTGCTGTGTGTGCTAGGACTAGAGATACAGACACAGAAGACTCAGAATCTTTCCTTACCATCCGTTAGAGGAAAGCCACAAAGGATATTTACAGCCCACTATGGACCTCAGTGTGCTAAGGATAAGTAGGTGGCCATGCAGGTGCAAGGAGAAAGACCTAATTTAGTCTGGGTGTATTTTCAGGGGTGGAGGGGAAGTAACGCCTCAGAGTTGCTTCCCTGAGTCCATGGTGCCTGAGTTGACAATACTGTAGATAGCTAATTGCAAAGGCACCTTATCTGAGACCCCTGATGCTCAGGGCTGGTGATGAGGGTGACCTAGGGTATTTGGCTTACAGCTTTATTGGGATTATGTATTTGGTGGTGGTGGAGGAGAGGCTTTTTTGCGCCTTTCCTCTACCTCTGATATTCCATGACTTCCCAGAAAGGAGCCAGATAGCCCGCATAGATAAGAAGAGACTTTGGACTCAGAAACAAACTGAGGGTCTTATAGGGAAGGGGGTGGGAGGATGGGAGAGCCTGGTGGTGGGTACTGAGGGCACATATTGCTTGGAACACTGGGTGGGGCATTAACAATGAATCTTGGAACACTGAAAAAATAAAATAAATTTGAAGTTAAAAAAAAAAGAAGAAGAAGAAGCAGCGAAATTGGCCTGCTGGTTCTTTCTTTCTAAAGCAGTGAGAAGAAGATGAGTGTTTTGTAGTGAATATACTATAAACCAGATAATTGCCATTCGTTGTTCTGAACATCTTGGGATCTAAGGCATGAAATGGAATTTGCAATAAAAATGTGTCACACATTTCTTATCCTCTGGAACCAAGTTGATATCATAAGCCACAAAGGTTTTATTTATTAGTTTGCCAGTAGAGAAACAAAAATAGCGTGTTTCTATCTGAGGTTAAAAGGAATTTGTACTGTCACATCAAATCCTTTCACCCATTTTTGAATATAACATTTTAAAAGATTATTCAATGAGCATGATGGCTAGTTTTATGTGTCTATTTGGCTAGGTTATAGTACCTAGTTATTCAATGAAACACTAATTTGGGTGTTGCTGTGAAGGTATTTTGGGGATATGGCTGGTATCTACAATCAATTGGTTTTGAGTAAAGGAGATTACCCTCAACGTGGGTGGGCCTCATACAATCAGTTGAGAGGCTTTAAGAGCAAAACCCGAGTTTTCCCAGAAAAGAAGAAATTCTGTTCAAGACTGCAGCATCAATCCTTACCTAAGCATGCAGCCTGCAGGCCTGCCCCATAGACTTCAGATTTGCCAGCTCTCATAATTGTGTGAGCCAGTCCTACACACACATGTATACACATACACATATAGGTATGGGTATGTGTATATGTGTATATCTATCTATCTCCTATTGGTTCTATTTCTCGAGAGAACACTGTTCTCCCGTAGATTTCAGTCTTGGCTGTTTTGTCTCCTTGCAGTCCCTCAGAGCACTTGATCCCAGACTAGACCCACAGGAGATGGAAACAAATGTGTGCTGTTGCACTGATCTCTGGTCAGAGGGAAGAATAACCAATTGGGGTGGGACTCTCAGTTCGTCCATGAGGGATCATGGCCTTGACTGATTGAAGCACCCTGAACTGCCATAGCCTCATCCATGAAACGAGCCCATGATGTCCTCTCATGGGGATGGTTGTAAGGATTCAATGACATCACAGCTATAGAGCCTGCCACA
Organism: Spilogale gracilis; assembly: GCA_004023965.1. NCBI lineage: Eukaryota > Metazoa > Chordata > Mammalia > Carnivora > Mephitidae > Spilogale > Spilogale gracilis. Next base: position 42,690 of record PITA01003076.1, on the reverse strand, counting down.
TAGAGGTCCCTTAGGAGTAATAGTTCCTGATTAGTTACATTGAACAACAGTGATAACAAAAAGAGTTTTAGACAATTGCATTTAGTAGTGTAAACTCCCAAGTAAGTTAAGGGCTGGTTTTAAGGGTTAAAGATGTTTAAAAGGCAGTGAAGTATAAGATATTGGAGGAATAACAATGTTGGGGAATTATAGATGTTACAGTCATTTTATTCAGTAGGTAAGACATTTTGTGCGGAAAAATGAGCTGGCTCCAGCAACTGAATGGGAACATTAAACCATCAGAACAGCCATTGCACTTCTTCCTATTCCAATGACCCTCTTGAGTGGCTCCTAGTCTTCTCTACAGATGTGATCCAATTTTCCCATCCCCCAGGAAGTCTGTTAGGTTGTCATTCCACCAGCAGGTTTATTGGGTAACTTGAGCATTGTCTACCTAGGGCACACTGGGTCCCATGTGGGTCCTGACCCCAGTCTGTGGGTGCTGAGCTTCAGAATCAAAGGCATTTTATTGTGAACATACAGCATGCTAGTCACTAAGTCAGCTCTGACCCAGGGTCTCACTTATCTTCCTCCCACTAACCCTGCAGAATTGGTATTACCTCCATTTTATAAAGGAGAGGGAACAGAGGTCTGGAAAGATTGAAAGACTTGCCTAAAAGACCCTGTTGGTTACATGGTATCAGAACTATGACAAGAAGCCCAGTACCCCTTGCACCCAGTCTCAGCCTTTATCTTAGCGCAAGCTTTGGACAGTTGGCTTTGTCCAGGTGGCTTATGTGGAGACAAATGAAACTCACTTTTGTAAAATTATACAATCCCTTGGTGCACATTTCTCTCTAGCCTTGCTCCTGGCCCACCTAAGTACCCAATAGGATAAGGGCATGTGGCTCATCCCTAGGTGAGAGAACCCACACTCCAATTATTTATGGGTGTAAAATGACATATGGAAGGGAAGAAAAAATAGGAATGGTGAATAAATTAATGGGTAAATGGATAGAAGGAAAGGAGGTAGGAAGGGAAGGAAAGCAACATGCTATCCTCAGTGAAAGCATTTATCAAGCAGTTAAGGATTAACAACTCAGTCATGTTTTCCTCAAATGCTTTTTCAACTCAATTAAAACAGTGAAATGTAACCTTCATCTTCTGTGAATATTTGCATGTATGAGTCACACACATGGGATTTGTATTTAAAACTCTCTAATTGGTACCTCTAGCAAGAAAGATACACTGCCTCTAATTAAGTGATGGCAATTGTCACCTTATGATTTGGGAGGCACACCCTCTTTCTATTTGGGTGATGTAGGAGTACCTGCTCACTAGAATCAAAGTGCCACTAATTGCTTCAGGCATTGGAGATGCCAGCAAGGCAGTGGTGTGCTCACCTCATTTACCAGTGTGCTGGGTACTGTGTTAGGTCCCATGGATATCATTGTGACCAGGCTGCTGCCTCTGCCTGCAGAGGGCTTATGCTTGTATGGGGGGGAGGGGGGGCAGGGAAAGAGCTAATGGCAATGCAGTGGACTTGGAGCCTGAGATCAGGTGTGCAGGGTGATAGAAGGTGCAGAGAGGGAAACCGGAGGAGGTGGGACTGGAGCTAAATCTGTAAGGATGTACAAGCAGGAGTCAGGAGGAAGGAGAGGAGAGGAGTAGATGGCACAACAAGGGCAAGGTAATCAGAGAGCATCAAGAAGGTGCCTTCGGAAGGCTTCAGCTAATCTGGCAGTTGAAGGCAGGATTACTGCTGATGGATCCTAAGCAGGAAAGTGCAAGATCAGATTGGCCTGTAGGCAGGCTGACCTCTCACCTGGACAGGGATTCTATCCTACCCTCACTCTGGATCAGGGAATAAAAATGCTTTTAAAAATGTTATTTTAATATTGTCGTTATGAATCATTTTATTGTAAGATACAGATACCCTGCTCAAACTAGAAATAGAAAAAAAAATGGTGCCTGGACAGAATGAATGCAAATCTTCACTTGGCAGCTTTAGACACCCCACAGGAGGCTGATGAGTCCATGAAGGCTGAGCAGGACCTTGACTAGAAAACAAGTGTGGGTGGCCAGTGTCTGTATCTCCTACAGCTGCTTGGAGTACTCTTCTCTCTCTTTATTGGCTTCCAGATCCTGTCTCCTGGCAGATTAGTCTTCTCAGTTTTAATGCTTTTCAGCTCCCCCTGAACTTTGAGTGATCATCACATGTATGCCACCCAGCGCTTTATGATCTTTTATCTCAGGTATCCATAATGAAGGGTGGCTCATTTAAGTGTGTGACTCTTGGTTTCACCTCAGGTCATGATCTTAGTGTCATGAGAGCAAGTTCCATGTTGGACAACGCACTCAATGCAGAGTCTGCTTGGGATTCTCTCCCTTTCCTTTTCCCTCCCTCTCTGCTCCTTCCCCTCCTCAAACTCTTTCTTTCTCTCTCTCTCTCTCTCTCTCTCTCTCTCTCTCTCTCTCTCTCTCTCAAATAAATGAATGGATAAATAAATAAATAAAATATTTTTTAAGTATCTATCACCAAATAAATTATAGGTTCTGGGCCTGCCTCCTAAATGAAAGTTGAAAGATCCAACCAACTTGCCCAGCCTGCTCCACCCATTGATTTCCCCTGGAGTTAGATCCACCTGGTCTAAGCACCCCTGCCAGGGCATCAGGTCATAAGGGGGAAGTTGGGCATTACAGACAAAAGAGTTGGGCATTATAGGCACAAGAATGACCTACTTACTAGGGTGTAAGTTAACCTCTCTAGAGTATTTTGTAATCAGTATAGTATGGTTTTTTATTTGTTTGTTTTTTTACAAAGAGTTCACTTTTACCCAGAAGGAAGTGGAGTTCTGAGAGTCAACTTTAGGATGAGAGTAGAAAGATTGAAAGGGTAAATCATCAGCTGCTTGGATTGAGTGTTAATGCACTTTTTCAGAGGTGGAGGCAAAGAAAGAAGGCAAGGAGTGCTCCTGAGAATGCATCTGCACTCTAGTTAGATGCATTGGGTGGCAAGACCTAATTTCTCTGTAAATGGAGCAGAAATATTACACTGGTGTTTCCTGTATGAATGCAAAGATACAGGCATTTCTCCAGATGCTGAAACAGCATGGGAAAGACACAAGACAGAGGTAAGGAGCAGTTCTAAGGGGGCATGATATGACAGAGTTCAGCATCAAGAAGAGTTGTATATCAAAGAGAGATGTTATCTTGTGAAGAACTGATTAAAAGTCAGTTCTGACGTTACATCCAAATGGAACAAAGCATGAGCTGACTGGCCTCAGTCTATTGGAAGAAAAAGAACACTTGTCAGGGGAGGGAGCAGATTGCATAACGACAGCCAAGACACAAGCATCAACCCCTCTTGCTTCTTTCTGGAAAGGAGTTTGTTCTTTGATGTCCCATAAAGCCAGGGTTTGGAGGTGGCTCCTGGATGAATCTATACATGCCAGTAATCCCTAGGTGATGTGGACTATCTATCAGTCCAGCCTCTTGGCTGGACTTGCCCCTCAAACTTTATTCTCAGCCAAATCTAAGTATTCACACTTCCCCTGTGGTTCACCAAGTGCTTTTACCATAGGTCTTTTGCCATGCACCTTCCTCTTCCTGGGACCCCTGAATCTGTTATACCTGCTTCATTCCTACTACTCATGACTTGGAATCTACCATCTTCAGGAAGTAATTCTGGATTACTGTGTTCGGATTAGTGCTACTCCTTTCTTTTTCTATAGCACTCTGCTTTTTCTTTGGTTATCTATCTCTTGCCATACTGGTTATCACGGCTCCTTGTCCAGTCTGAGAGTCCCTTGAGGATAAGAACTTTATTCTTACCACATTATAAATTATATGTATAATTTATATGTAATAAAATTCAACCTTTTTAAATGTACAGATTGCTAAGTTTTGCAAAACGGAACACAGAAATGTAAACACCACCACAATCTAGATGCAGAACATGTCCATCATTCAAAACTTCCCTTATATCCCTTTACAAGCAAAGCCTACCCCATCCCCAGACCGTGGCAACTACTGATCCATAATCTGTCCTTATACTTTGGCATTTTCTAGAATGTCATATGAATGGCATAAAATAGCATGCAGTCTTTTGTGTCTGACTTCTTTCACTTCATTTCACCAGAGAAATGTTTTGGATATTCAACCATTTGTTGTATGGATTAGTAGTTGATTTCTTTTTACTGCTGAGTAGATGTCCATTATATAGATACAATGCAATTTGTTTATCCATTCACTAGTTGATGGCCATTTTATTTTCCAGTTTGGTACTATTCTGAATAAACATTCTATCAACATTTACATACAAGTCTTTTGGGGTAATTTATGTTTTCATTTGTCTTGGGCAAATCCCAGGAATGGAAGTGCTGAGTCATTTTATAAGAAATTGCTAAACTATTTTCTAAAGTGACTGTATTATTTTACATTCATTCCAACAGTGTATGAGAGTTTCAATTGCTTCACATCTTCATTAGAACTTGGTATTGTCAGTCTTATTTTAACCATTCTAGTGATGGTGTAGTGACGTCCAATTGTGGCTTTAACTTAAATATCCTTGATAACTACTAATGTTAAGCATCATTTCATGTTCTTATTTCCTCTGATGACAGATTTGTTCAAATTTTTGCTGCCCCCCCCTTTTTTACAGATTATTTTTCTCATTATTGAGTTGTAGGAGTTCTTTATATGTTTCTGGATATAAGTCCTTTGTGGGATATGTCTCACAAATATTATCTCCCAGTCTGTGGCTTTAAAAAAATGTTTTCTGGAAAGTTTTTTTCAAAGAATAGAAATTTATAATTTTATAAAATTTGATGCATCAGTTTTATCTTTTATTCAGTGTTCTTTTGTCCCTTCTAATAAACCTTTGCCTAACCCAAGGACACTGAGCTTATCTTTTATGCTTTCTTTTAAAGGTTTCATAATTTTTAAGTCCTATGCTTAGGATCATGATCTATTGAGAGATAATTTTTGTGTATAATAGGCAGTATAATTTGAAATTATTTTTCTAAAATATGGATATCCAATTTTTCTCAGCATAAATGAAAAACTATCTCCTCCATTGGATTTTCTTGGACAGTTTGTCAGAAATTAATTGACCACGTGTATGCATGTCTTTTTCTGCACACATTATTTTTCTGTTGATCTCTATGTCTGTCTTATATTAATACCTTACTACTTGATTAGAGTAGCTTTATAATTAGTTTAAAATCAAGAAGTATGAGTCTTCTAACTTTGCCCTTTTTTCCAGAATTGTTTTGGCTATATCAGATTTGTTCATTTTCATATAAATTTTAGAATTAATTTGTATGCAACTAATGAATGATTGAACACTATAACAAAAACTTATGTTGTACTATATGCTGGTTAACTGAACATAATAAAAAAAAACTAAAAAAAATCCTATTATTTTGATTTGGGTAACATTGCTCAATTGGGGAAAAATTTACATTTAGCTATCTTGGCTCTACCAAATCATAAACACTGTCTATCTCTCCATTAAGACTCCTCCAGGTCCTCTTTAAATTCTTTCAACAGGATCTTATTAGGGTCTTTGGTGTAGAGATGCTACATGTATTTTGTGAAAGTTATTCCTAAGTGTTTCATAGTCGTTGATATCATCATATTAGCATTTTTAATTTAAAAATCCAATAGTTTACTGCTAGTCCATAAAAATATGATTGATTTTTATGTACTGACTTTATGTACTGTGGTCTTCCTAAACTCATTTACTAGTTCTATTAGTATTTTAGTAGATTCCCTAGAATTTGTTTCATTGAAGATCAGGTTCTCTGAAAATAAAGACAATTTTACTTTTTAATTTACAGTCTCATTTTTTTTTCTTGCCTTATTGAATGGGTTAGAACCTCCGGTACAATAGGATTAGTACAGTACAAGGTAAAAATGTACATCCTTGTGTATTCTTTCTGCTTTTGGGGGAGTGTATTCACTCTTTAACCACTAAGCATGTTAGCTATAGGTTTCTGAGAAAGTTCTTTATCAGATTGAGAAAGTTCCTTCTAGTCCTCATTTGTTGATCATTTTGATTATGAATGGATGCTGAATTTTGTTAAATGTTTCTTTCAGGGACCCCTCCTCATTTTACCCTTAATGCTTAAGCTGTTTTTGCATATATTAGGTGCCCCATAAATACTTGTTGAATGAATGCAACTGGGCTAAATACCTGAGAGTGCAAGCCTGTATTTCAGCCACTCAGAAGCATGAGATGGGCTTAGGGGAACTTAAGAATATTTGAATGCCTATTCATATCAGGGGTACTAGATTTGTCTAAATGATCTCATGTAATTTTTACAATATTATTATGAAGTTAAGTATCTCCATTTTACAAAGAGGAATGAGTAATAGAATGATTGAAAACCTGTAATATGGTTGGGATGTGGGAAAAAAGGTCCTGTGCATTTCATAACTCAATAAAAGAAAAAAGACAATAATTATGTTCATAAAACAAAGAATATACAAAGGAGGATGGTTTCAAATATTTCAGTTATTTGATGGTAAAAAGAATCAAGAGTCCAGTTTATCTGGATATAAAGAATGTCACCTGTGAAATGACAGTTGAACCATTAGGAAAGAAAAACAATCCTTGCATAATACTTGGCTCAGCCATGAACAAAATTCTAATAGTCAAAGTAATATAAATTTAAGTTATTGATTTGCAATCCTGAGGATTTGATCTATACACAAAGAAGATTTAATTTTGCTTACACATCAAAATGCAAATGTTTATCAACTTTGACAAAGAAAAAGTCAAGAAAGATCTAAAGGTGGGAGAAAAATGAGGAAATCGTAGGGATGTTATCACTCTTATTTTACAAAAAGGAAACATTTAAACCCCTTTGAGCTTCAGTTCCTCACTTGAAAAATGAGATATAAAGTCTAATCTAAGGGGATCGTAGTGAGGATTAATGAATGTATGTAAAATGCCTAATATGTGTGTAAAATGCCTGCTATGTGATAGGTACTCAACTAAAAGGGGGAAAGGGTGGCAGGCTTATCAGTAGAAGGAAATAAACCCATCCCTACTCATGAAGAAGAACCTCAACTCTAAGGCCTATGCCCTCTCTCCTGATGATGCTGTCACTGCCAGAGAGCAGGGTGTTGAATCTGAGTCAAGAGCTGTGTGTCCAGCCCAGGGCATGTGAATGACATTTGTTTGCAAGTGGTATCATTTTCCCCATGTTACAGTTGAGGGAGTTGACACTCTGAGTGGCCCAGTGACTCACACTGAACCAGCCCAGAAGTGGCCAAGCCAGGCCTGAAACCCAGCAACTGTGACTCTAGATTTGATTGCCTGCCAATGAGTCAAGTGGTACAGAGAATCTAAAACACTGGATGAGCTTGTGGCATATCCTCTGTACACATTTCTAATGAATAGGCCCCTAGGTTTAATTAAAGGGGAAAAAAGATTAATTGTTTCTTCCAACAGCTGCAAATTATTTACATTGCATTTGTGTTGATGGCTAATAAAAGAGCAGAGGCGTGTGGGGACAGCCCAGGGTGGCTGTAATTCTTCCAGGGTCCATAATGAAGCACCGGTTTGAATGCCAACATGTGAGCACGGAGGAGCCTGCTGTCCCATTCAGACTTGCAGTGGGCAGAGCCGCTCTCTGCCCTGGGCATGATCCAATCTGCAGAAATGGATCTCAGGAGCCAAAACCTGAGAAGAACAAGGCATATGTCCCTGCTGCACTAAACTGCCTCTTGATTAGTTCATGATTGCTGTGGAATGTGTGAAAAGGAGCAAAATGGTAACCATCTTGAGGCTACCACCCATCCTAGAGCAATTCTTAACTGACCTTTTGAAGCATGATGGTGGAGAAAGGGACAGAAGCCACAGCAGCAGAGCTGTCCTCAGTTTTTATAAGCTCTTGCTTTGCAGTGGCTACTGAAAATTATACAGTATAACATATATATTATAATGTGTGTTACATATTATAATGTGCATGACTAATATAATGAATATGTGTGTATGCACATATGTGTGCTTTTTAGATATTACCCAGTATGAGAGAGTTTTGGTCTTCCCATTGTTAGCCTTTAACTCTGTGGCCATCTTGGGAAAGTCACATCTTGTGAAAGTGGCATCTTTATCATTTTCATGATGATCACACCTACCTCTTAGGTTGGCGTGGGGAACATTATGTACATGACAACATCTTTCAAACTGTGAAGCAGGTTGTGAGAATTGGCATGAGGATACCTTTAATTATTCTAGGACTTCCTCTAACCTATTATTTTGTTTTTAAAGCACTGGGTGTGGGGCATAAACAATGAATGTTGGAACACTGAAAAAATAAAATAAATTTAAAGTCTCAAAAAAAAGCACCTACTTTGTACTCAGATTTGTGTGAGTGTATGTGGGGGAATAAAAGGACAAACCAAAGAGACCACAGTTGATTAATCAGATTAATATTTGAGGAGATTATTTTTAATGTGTGTGTAGAGGATACACTTTCTACTGGAAGACCAGTCAGGAGGCCACTGCAGTCTTCCAGAGAGGGGACGCCTGGGTGTGAGCAAATCTGGAGTTGGCAGACATGGGATATTCACATAGGAATATTACACTAGACCTAGCACAGGTTTTATTTAAATTCTCTACCCTTTACGAGTGTCTGTTGACCATAAGTATCTTGTATTTGTTTGCTGGACTGCCTTAACAAAGTACTACTAACTGTGTGACTTAGAATAACAGAAATTGGATTTCAGAAGTCTGAAATCCAAATCATTGACAGGACGGTGCTTGATCTGAAGGTACAAGAGAAAAGATCTGTTCCAGGCATCTCTCCTGGCTTTTGGTAGTTCCTTGGTTGGTGGTAACAGAACACATGGCATTCACATGTGTGCACGTCTCTCTCTGTGTCCAAATTTCCCTTCATTATAAGAACACCGGTCATTTTGGATTAAGCCCTGCCCAAATGACACAACCATGATCTGCTAGTTTGTTGATTGATAATGGACTTGAACCCTGAAACATCTATTAATAGACAGTAGCACTGGAGAATTAAAGCTTTTAGTCAGTATTTATTTATTTATTTATTTATTTATTTATTTATTTATTATTTATAACAGCAGCTATCTACACTGGGCATATAGAAATAGAAATAACGGGATTTTAGTAAGGTGAAAGATCCATGGTTTTAGAGCCCAAAAATGTGTTTGTGTCTCGATGCTGCCCTAACTTTTTGTGCTCACATGAGTTGTTGAACTACTCTCTGAATCTCACTTTTCTGAAGGTTACTGAGGTATAAAATGGGACTAACTAATGCTCTATTTCTCTCAGGTGGTTGTTGGATGAGAGCCTATCTATGACTGGACAGATGTGCAATATTAATATTACTATGGATTAGCTATTCAAGTGATGATCTTGAAAGTCAACATTTTTTTTTTTTTTTTTTTTTTTTATTGTGTTCTAGTCAACAAGCACAAACCATGGATTGAGACTTCCTATCATGGAGTCATAACTGAGAACAATGACACAGTCATTTTGGACCCACCACTTGTAGCCCTGGATAAAGATGCACCAGTTCCGTTTGCAGGTAAGATGATGGCTTACTATGGTTGGGCTTGGCTCACTTGGGAGGCATGTGGGAGGCCTCCACAGAGCACAGGCTCGGGCTGTAGAGCTGTTGTCATCCCCTGTGCATTTCTTAGATCAGTCTGTGATTTCAAAGCCGTATTCTTCTGAAGAAGAAGCTGGTGTGGTTCTGATATGTGGTGTGGTTTTGACTTCTTTTTTATGGGTTTTTTCCCTGGGTATAGCCTCCAGTGGAAGACCTTTATTTCTTCTTCTAAGAGATGGTATTGTTGGAGTGGCCTCTGGAGTTGGAAATGCTGGGTAGTAAGGTATAGGGGAATAATTTCCCCTCTAGAAAGATAACCTGTAGACAGACTAAGTATGTGACCCATTGTCCCTACCACACATATGTCATGGACAGGTGAAGACTTCTAGCTTGGTAGACTGGCAAGAGAAAAGGAAAAAGAAAAAAAAAGAGGACCAGGACATATTTGCTAAGAATAGGACAGGGCTGTGCCCTTGAGCTTCACAGTGGGTGTGACTTTTGGTGGAAGAATCAGAACACAGTGCCATTTTGCCCTCTGCAGCTTGTGGCTAGAGAGTCCTCTCATTATCATCAAGATTATGATTCCTTCCTTCTCTAACTTCTGCAAAGGCCGGGTCTCAGGAAGGAAGTGTGAAGAATATGGCTATATCTCATGTTTCCACAGATTTTGGCAAAGAGAAAGGGATGGCTGATGGTAGCGGGAGGAGGGAATGGACAGAGAATTTCTGAAGAAATTCTGCATCATGAGTAATATTGTTAACATTTTATAACTGTCAGGAGAAAGACAGGAAATTTAATGAAGGTTTTCAAGATTTCTAGAAGATTGCTTTATGATAGATGGGTGCCAGGCTGAGGTTTTCACCATGATGAAGTCTATTTTTTCTGACAGTTTGTCTGCTACATTATGAGCTACTTGGGCAAAAAAAAAATCGGCTTTTTCACACTTGTAAAAGATAAGTTCTAAGAAGGCCCTTTTTTCATTACAGAACATTGTAAAGTAAGGAGTGAGGGGGTGGATTAAATGGGGAAATTCAGCGTTATGTGAAGATAAACCCATAAGCATTCTTACAGAGCATGGGGAAGATCTCTTGACTCCCAGAAGAAGGCCTTATCTTTATTTTATGTAGCATGATAACCACCAGGGGCACCTAACTGTGACTTCCATGGCGTCTGAAATTAGGTTATTTCCATACATCTTCCAGCCATCCTCAGAGGTCCTGGCTCAACCAAATTCCACGTGGAGGTGTGAATCCCATGCTGTCTTTTCCACAGAAGATGAGTTGTCTTCCCTAGACCATCTTTGCCAGCCTGGGAATATTCCAATGCATCCCCTTCTTGGATATAACTAGATGATGCTGTGGTTGTGGTTAATCGCCCCCTAGAAATGAGGTTTTAAAAAAAAACACTGGCCAAACTCTTGGGGTCATGGAAGTGGTTGGCATGCACAGTGTGCTTAACAAAATAGAGACCGTGTTTAAAAAGTGGGAGATTAAGCATAAAAAGGGGGGATTATGCTTTATCTTGATGAACCAAATTGGAAATACAGGGCTGAGTCATGGTTTCTCTCTTTAGACTGAACATGTATTCATGGCTTCCCCCCACCCCTTCTCTACAGGCTGTGTGCAGAAGTCCTTCTTCAAAGCAGGTCCTCTTGTTCACCTTTATTTTCAAGTGTGTGACTCCTCTTTAAAACATAACAGAAACCAACAACAATGACACATTAAACGGGAAGTAAATGTGTGCCATTAATTCACTTTAGTGTCATGAAACTAACACTTTAAAGATGAAGGATAACTCTGATTCTTCATTATGTCTACCCTCAGCATAGCCCTTTTCTCCTCCAATTGAACTAAGAAACTGAAGTTGTTGAATAAGCTGTCCTACAGTAAAGTCATAAACTCCTTAATGTACAGACTGAAATTGGGATGGGGGCAGTTTAAGCAAATCTGATATTTGGAAGTTTGGACTTAAAAAGGTTACTTATTTTCCTTGGTTATGAGGCTACAGAACAATTAATTATTTTATCTGAAGTTCAACAAAGGGTTTCATAAATCATAAATCCATCAAATTCCTTTAAACTTGAATTTGTATTCTGACCATTGGATGTGCCCACTGGTTTTCAGAAACATCTGGAAATTAAGATTTGCTTCTAAGCCAAGCCCTGAGTAGCTATTTCCAGTTGAAGAAATTTTTATGCTCCTCTTGATATTTGAAGCTGCATAAAAAGAAATCTAGCTTAATGCATCAAAATATAATCTTCCAAGCTCTTAAGAGTAAAAAATAAAGGTGCTTTTTGGAATGGTCAAAGCTATTTTTCTCAGTGTTATTTATGATCAGCTCTAAGACAGTACATAGGCACTAGCCATCCATCCATGCTGCAGATGTTTATTTTAAAACATTTATCTTAAAAAGAAAATACTGAAGATTTATTTCAGATCCCTATCATTCTCATAAAATTGAAAAATTCCTATCTGCCAGCTCCATCAGTTCTGGAAGTCAACTGCAGCTTTTAGCCCCCACCCCTTATCAACTGTTCTTGTATTGTGTGTCAGTTTTTTCACCCCTTCCCACTGGTATTTATTTCCAATTTAGCCTCTGAGGTGAGCTATAAGCTTGCTGGGAGATGGTCCCATGCATTTCACTTTTTCTCTGTCTCATTTCTTTTGTGATTTCCCCCTCTTAAAAATTTTTTTAAGAAAAATTTCCTATGTAAAATAGCACTCATTTAAATAAAAATATGATCACATTTTGCCTGTAAATGCAAATTTAAGGGATATAGAATAGCTTTTACTGTATATTTTCCTGATTGTGACAATGAGTGTTTATTGTAGAAAACATGAAAAATACAGTGAAACCAATAAGTATGAAAAATATATTTTCTTACCTCCAGAGAGAGCCTCTGTTAACATTTTAGTGTATTTCCTTCCAGTCATTTTTCTACTCTTTTTTTCTAAAATTGTGATCACACATCATAGTCAATTCTAATAATTTATTTCCCCACTTAACTAATGAAAATATACCATTTTATTAAATATTATTCTGCAACTGACTAAATGGCTACATGATGTCTTCCTCAGTGAATATTCTGTAGTTTACCATTCTCTCTTTTTCTAGCTTTATTGAGATACAATTGACATATAACATTGTGTAAGTTCAAGATATACAATGTACTGATTTGATAAACTTCTGTATTACAAAGTGATTACTGCCGTAGTGTTAGCTAACACCTTCATCATCTCAAATAATCACCATTTATTTTTTCCCCATATATTAAGAATATGATCTTTAATTCTCAGGATTTACTGTAATGGCAAATTCATATGATAAAGATGGATAGTTCTGAAAACTACAACTTTCATTTATGGATTTAAAAAATATAACTCTTGAATAGTGAAATAAATTATATGCATGAACTAATTCCAAAATTATGCAGTTCTGGTATTACCATTTTCCTTCCCTCCATTGCTAACTCTCCAGTTATAAAATAATAATGCAGTTTTCTTTTTTTTCTTTTTTTTTTGTGGTGAGAACATTTGAGATCTACTCTCTTAGCAATTTTCAAGTCTATAATACAATGTTGTTAACTATAATCAACATGCCATACAGTAGATCCCAACACATATTTATATTATCACTGAAAGTTTTTACCTTTTGACACACCTCCCAATTTTCCCTAACCCCAGTCCCTGGTAATGATCATTCTACTCCCTGTTTCTTTTTTTTCTTTTTAAGATTTTATTTATTTATTTGATAGAGAGAAACACAGCTAGAGAGGGAACACAAGCAGGGGGAGTGAGAGAGGAAGAAGCAGGCTTCCCGCCAAGCAGGGAGCCCGATGTGGGACACGATCCTGGGACTCTGGGATCATGACCTGAGCCAAAGGCAGATGCTTAACCAACCGAGCCACCCAGGCACCCCTACTACTCCTTGTTTCTGTTGGGCTTTTTAAAGCCAATTTCACATATAAATGAATGCACATATAAGTGATATTATATATGTGATTTAAGTGATTCCACATATAAATTCCATATATAAGTGAAATCATGCCGTATTTGTTTTCTTGTGTCTGGTTAATTTCACAGACCATAATGCCCTCAGAGTCCATCCATGTTGTCACAGTCAGCAAGATTTTCTTTCTCATGGCTAAATAACATTCCCTTGTGTGTGTGTGTGTGTGTGTGTGTGTATACCACAACTTCGTTATCCATTTCTCCACTGATAGAAACAGGTTGTTTCCACATCTTGGCAACCGCAATGAACACAGGCATGTAGCTATCTCTTCAAAATCCTGAATTTACTTCCTTTGGCTATATATCCAGAAGTAGGATTGCTCGATCATGTGGTATTTCTAGTTGTAATTTTTTACCTCTATACTGTTTTCCATAGTGGCTGTAACAGTTTGCATTCCCACCACCAATGCACAAGGGTCCCTTTCTCTGCATCTTTGCCCACACTTACTTCATGTCTTTTCAATGATAGCCGTTCTGACACGTATGAGGTGACAGGCAATTTGTCTGTTACAATTCTTTTTTACTATCATGTATCTCCATTTCTGAGTCTATCATTTGGATAGGTTTCCAGAATTGAAATTAATTGGTCAAACATTTTAAGGTTCTAGAAACAGGGCACACGGGTGGCTCAGTGGTTAAATGTCTAACTCTTCATCTCAGTTCAGGTCTTAATCTCAGCATCACTGAGTTCAACCCCTGAGCTGGGCTCCACAAAAAATAAATAAATAAGCGAATAAATAAACAAACAAATAAATAAGAAAGTGCCAGAAGCATGTTAAATTGCTTTCCAGAATAGTTGTATGAGTCTGTAGTCCCATTCTCATTACATTAGTCTCATTCCCTAGCCCCCGTATGGTTTATTCTAATGGTGTGATTTAGTGACCATGTGGTGTAGTCATCAATAACAGTAGCCTCATCATCTTCGTCTGTAAAATAATACAAGGTTTCCAGTGTTGTTTTGATTAAATTTAAAGAGTATCTATGATACATGTTATTATAATGATTCAAGATATAGTAGAAGCTTAATAAATTCAAGGGGTTTGGTTTGGTTTGGTTTTTCCCCTATCCTTTTGTCTGCCCATTTCGTAGAAGAGATAACCAACTCAGGGAGAAGCCAAGCAGCTTGCTCAGTATCCCAGAGCAGTCCAGCCATGCGCTGGGACTACAGCCCAGGGATTTTCACCACTTGCTTTGAGTTCTTTTTCCCAGTGATGTTGCCTTTTGATTCTTGCCTCACCTGATTACTAGAGGTGTCAACTCACAGTCAGTGAATACCCCCTCAGACCTCAGTCAAGTCCATTAGACCTAACTTAGTTCTCAACCTAGTGTCTGTGCCTTGTGGACATGACCTTCTTAGAGAATCAGATCCAGGAAAATCCTTAAGTGATAATGAAAATCCTGTCCATTGAATGGCAAAAAATGATAATGAAAGCAAGCTGGGCACACTGTGAACTTATTAATTTCTACATGAGCCCCACTGAGGCCTGTTAGGAAAGTGTGGAGACTTTTGAATTTGAAGGGAATTAGATTGCCTTTCAGAGGTAATAGAACTGTTCATTTGTCTACATTGGGCCAGTCTGGACTTGTCTTTTGTGAGGACAGGGCAGCAGAGAACGATCAGGCATAATTGGCTGGCTTCTCAGGCTGGGTGACTCTCTGAGGGCCGCCTGGAAAATTGCCTGGGACGTGATTTGGCCTGGGTTGCTTAGCGGGTTGCTGCAGAAGGTTCTCCCCTCTCTGTGGTTAACTCTGCTCGCCCTCCTTGCTCTGCTCAGTGTCTCCCAAGCTTATCTTTAGACCTGCCCAGGGTCCTTGTCTGTGCTTTAGACCCCCTAGGTCCCCGATGGCAGGGATCCACCCCAAGGGCTTGTGCAGCTCCTGTGTGTAATGGTGGGAAGGGAATGCACAGGATGACCAGACGCATATTGCTTTATATTCAGGCTCTGTCATTTGCTAGCTGACTGGTCTCAGGTGAGTTACTCAACTCCTCTGAAGGATGGTTTGCTAGTATTTAAAATGGGGATAAACTCAGTACCTACATCCGGGTAAGCAGGTGGATTAAATAAGATACTAATGCTGAGTGCCTGAGTGCGTAGAGCACTCCTGGCCACCAGTAGGTGTCCAGTGTGTCACAGCGCTGATAATCCTAGTAATGATAAAAGTGAGAGGAATTACAGTAAGTGTAATTTTTGGTATCATCGATAAGCCACATGTTTTTTTCATTTTAGGCTGATTACAGTCTACAGTCCTGTGATTATAATCTGTGAAATGATGTTAAAGACAGGAGAAAAGTGAGTTTGGAATTTGTTCTAAAGGCTTAATGCCATCACTCATCAAGCTATGTTGCCCAGACTGGTCACCTGGCAGTGTGGAGACAATAAGTTACATAATGTAGACAAGTAGTTTGAGAATTGTGCCAAACTCTATAAATATTAGCTAGCAATACGTTTCCTTAAATTGCACCTATAACCTGTCTCTGTGAAGTAATCAGTTGCAAGATACACTTTTAGATTACTGCAAATCATGTGCCCTTTTATTATAAACACACATATGCATGCATGCACGTGCACACACACACACACACACACACACACACACACACACACGTGCCAGCCATGGCACACACAAAATTGTATCCAAGCCTCACATCAACTCTGTGGAACAAGAAGGTCAGCTATCATGATTCTGTTTTGCAAAAGAGGAATTTGAGACTTAAAAAAATCTAAGTAACTATTCAAGGTTACCTAGCTGAAGATGATTCAGCATTGTCACCCAATTCCAGATGCTCAGACTCCAAGTCCTGCCTTCTTGCCCCTACTGGGTGTCCGGGGTGGGATACATATCTCCTCGGCAGTGGAAGATTTACATGGTACCTGGACATAATGTTAAAGAGTGCCGAATCCCATGCTTGGTCATTCCCTTGTAAGTTCTTCTCCAGTCTCTGATTATACCAAGGAGAAAGGCAGTTTGGGAGGCTCAACACCTCTCAATTGCTCATGTCTCCTTTTGACAACGAAAGACCAAGCTCTGTCTCAAAGCATTCCACAGCCAACACTGATGAGTTAAATTTTAGAACCATTCTATGTTGTATTTTATTTAAGTTACTTTTTCTTTTTTTGAGACAACCATTGTTGGCTTTTCAGGTTTTTAAAAATACATTCATTTGGGATTTTTAAACCCCCCCATCTTTTTTTTTTTTTTTTAAGATTTTATTTATTTGACAGAGAGAAACACAGCCAGAGAGGGAACACAAGCAATGGGAGTGAGAGAGGGAGAAGCAGGCTTCCCGCCGAGCAGGGAGCCTGATGTGGGACTCGATCCCGGGCCTCCAGGATCGTGACCTGAGCCGAAGGCAGTCGCTTAACCAACTGAGCCACCCAGGCGCCCCCCCATCTTTTTTTGAGATTTTATTTATTTATTGAGAGAGTGAGAAGGCATGCGCATGTGTGTGAAGGACGTGGGTCATGGGCAGAGAGGGAGGGAGAGGGACAAGAGACTCTGTGCCTAGCATAGAGTCTAACACAGGGCTCCATCTCATGACTCTGAGATTATGACCTGAGCCCAAACCAGGAGTCAATGCTGAAACCCCCGTGTTACCAAGGCACCCCTAAAGCCCCAATTTAAAGGAACATGTAAATAAACACGCAAGTAGCTCATGGCATTGGCAAAAGCCATGAAAAAGGTCTCTGATTGAGTACCAAATAGAACACCGTGGAATAATCATCTCTAGGCGTCATTCCCCACTCAGCCACCTCAGGACTACCCACCATGTTCAGTCTGTCCTGCTGCAGGGCTCTCTGAGCTCTGACCCTGGCAACGGAAGAGACATCTGTGTCAGCCTCACAGTAGATGAGACTTTGTGTTCCAGCTGGTTTCTCTGGGGGTCATTCCTGCAGGCCAGAGGAAGGGTGCCCCCCTGGCATCCCCCCCTGGTCTCCGGGCATTCTTGGCCTCAGCTAGAAGTCAGTCTTTGGAAGTCCTTGCAGAGAGCTGTGGATTATATGGAATCCACAATCTGGGTTACAGCCTTGGACCTCACAGAAAGAGAATCAGGAGTAGAAAGGACCAGAAAGACATGTACCAGTGTCTGTTCATTAGAGTGCATGTGAAAATTATGAAAAGGAATAAGGAATAAAATAAAAGGAACCCACATTCCTAAGACCCTGCCAGACCTTTTTCTATTCATATGTAGATACATAGTTCTTATTTATTTGGATCATCATTTGCATGGTTCAGAGTTTTTGTGTTTTCATTTTTCATAGACCAAGCTTTTCCAAGCTGACCAAAATGTATTTTAAAATACTACTTAAGAGTAGAAGACATAATTATATATCACAGAGCCCTATCATTTAACCATTCCATCATTTTTATATATGTAGGTCGTTTACATTACTTTTCCACTTAAAAATACAACTTTGTTTGAAATATCTTTCTTAAACAAACAGGAGTCAGGATTTTGTGTTTATGGTTTAGTTCACAGATAGTAAGTAAAAAAACAGATGTGTTCTATTTTCACTGACAGATTGCGATTGTGTTATCAGATGTTTTTGCTGATAGGAACCGGATCGCCCAGTTTTCAAGCAGACAGTGGGTCCGAATAGATGGCAAGTGAGAACTGGACTGACTCCCACATCCACAGCCTATTGCGGAGCCCTCAGTGCCCATCCCCGCAGGTTTCAGGCCTCCATCCCTGTGATGACTGTGACTGTCATCTAAGGCTTTCCAGTTGTAGGCAGGATGTGTGATTTGAGAACCTAGCAAGGCAATAGAGAAGTTGCTTTAAAGCTGGGAAAAAGTGTGGAGTGAGGGCATAGCAACCGGCAAATAAACCAGAAGACCTGGTCAAGTTGCCTCCTGGGGAGGCTGGCCATGGCAGCATTCATTTGTAGTTCTCAGGAGCAACAAAGCCTATCGGACCACATCTGTGGTCTGGTCCTGCCGGTGGTGGAAGGGTCTTCCAGGCAAACTGGGAGAAAGAAAGACCTGGTGTATCCATCACTCTGAATTTAAAGTTACTGAATAGGCTCTCTCCTTGGTGTTCTTCCTTCCACAAGGTTGGCAGTTGCCAGGCTTGACAGTGATTGATTGGGATCAGGGGCACATCCCTCCACGAGCACCGCATTCACTCCAGTTGTTTCCCTTTCACACTTTTTTTTTTTAAGATTTTATTTATTTGTTTGACAGAAAGAAACACAGCCAGAGAGGGAACACAAGCAGGGGGAGTGAGAGAGGGAGAAGCAGGCTTCCCGCCGAGCAGGGAGCCGGATGTGGGGCTCGATCCCAGGTCTCCGGGATCATGACCTGAGCCGAAAGCAGTCGCTTAACCAACTGAGCCACCCAGGCGCGCCCCCCTTTCACACTTTTTACTCCTTCCTCCTATCTGCTGATGGCCAAGAAGCTCAGGTGGCAGATCTCAGCACTGGACAGGGCCTTCCATACAGTCTTTGGGCTCGTGGACTGGAGCATAAGGCGCTGGCCCTGCTGCCAGGAGAAGTGAACATCTGTCCTGCTGCAGAGGTAGTCGGCGGCCCCTTTGGTGGAGCTGCTCTGCTGGAGGGAGAATGAGGAGCTTCCCGGCTTCTCTGCTGCCCAGGAGTTTGGTGTCTTTCCCCTGAATTTTCTTTCTTCTTGTTAATTATCCTCTTTCTTTTCCCACCCCAGACTCACCTGTAGTGTTCCTAAAGCTGTCTGCATATTGTCTGCCACCAGGCGTTTTGTTGTTATTGTTTGCATTTCTCTCATTTTGAAGGCCATGTGTATTTTTGCTGCATGGCAACTCAGTCTAGGTAAGTTTAGGATGGCCCATCTCATCTGAAAAATTCAACTGTCTACCTCTTCTCCATTATGTTCCATGTTTAATCCTGATGTCCCAGGCCTTTCTATGGAAGCCTACCTGCACAGGGTTCTTTGGCAACAGCTGGGTCCCCTGTGAGTGTGGTCACATAGGGTCCTCTTGTGCTCAGTGGTCAGAAGCAGGTGCTGAGGGGTTCACCCACTCAGGATGGCTGGAGGGGGGAGTAAGAGCCAGGGTACAGAGGAAGGAGGGCAGGAACAAGAGCTTGCCAGTTGAGATGGAACAAAAGAGTCCCAGATAAATGCTCACAGCAGGGGCTGGACTCCATAGTCTAACTAGAAGTAAGAGGCTACTCACCAGTTCCCCTGACCTTCTCATTGAGAGGATTCTGGCAAAGTCCTGCTCCCTTCAAACTAATACTTAAGGGAGACCCACTGTTTATTTGTAGGTCATTTTCTGTCAGGCTGAAAAGTAAGGGACATTCAGGGAGTCAAACCATGCTGGTTTTCCCAGGACTGAGGGTTTTCTGGGACATAGGACTTTTGGTGCTATAACCAAGAAGATCTTGGTAACCTGGAGTGAGTTGATCAGCCCAATAGGAAGGATGTGGAGTCCAAGGATAGAAAGCTTGAGTACTGGCACTAGATTGTTGAGAAAAGCCCTTGAAGGTAGGAATTTCAAATCTTCTGGAATTCTGAGTTAATGGCAGTATTATACTAAAACAGGATGAAAGGTGAACAAGGACGCTAATAACAATAGCAGGACTGATGCCAATCCATATGGTAACTGTGCGAATTAGAAACAGATGCCCTTTCTTACATAAGGATGCTGTCCCGTACCAGAGCACACAAACTGGCAAGTGGAGAAAGATGGATTTCAGCCCCTGCTTGTCCCCTCAGTCTTATATCCTTATATCAAAAAACAGCTTGCACACAACAGCACTGAAAATTAACTAACATTTATCAAGCACTTACTACATACCAGGCAGGTCTTGTACTAGGTATTTTGCACACACTATATCATTTAATGTTTATAATAATCCTCTGAAATAAGCATTATCATTGCTACTATTTTGCAGAAGGACAGACTAAGGCTAAATTTTAGATTTTTAAAATTTCTAAAATTACAGATTATGTAATTTTCTCAGAACACAGTAGTAATGGTGAAGTTGTAATTCTAACCAGATGTCTCAGGTATTGCTGTGTAACTACCTCCCCCAAACTTTGGAGCATCAAAAAGCAGGCATGAATTCTTTCTTAGGAGTCTACCTGTCGATGAGACAGCTCTGTTAGTGTGTGCCAGGCTCTGCTGGCTGCAGCTGGCTTGTCCAGGTGTCTGTGGGCAGTTGGTGAGTAGGCCGTAGCCTGGCTGGTCTGGAGTGGCCTTGGTTGGGATGACGCTGTGCTCTCGCATGTGTGCTGGTGCAAACATGTGGGCAGGCGAGGCTAACTACCTCCCTGTGGTGATCACAGAAAACTGTACAGACACAGATATGTGCAAGCACTTTGGTAAGCTACTTGTTCGAACAAGTTTGTCTCATTGACCAAGCACATCATATGGCCAAGTCCACAGTCAGTGTGGGAACAGACTACCAAGGGCAAAGAGGGGTGATAAGCTGGGGTCATTGGTGTGGCCATTCTATCACAGCCTGACCTTAGGCTACAACTATTCACACCTCTTCCTCATGTAAAATATGCTCACTTTATTTTAGCATCCACAAAAGTTGCATCCAATCATGGCATCTGGCTTGCAGCCCAACACAGGTCTGAATGCAGGTCTCCTGATCCAGAGCTCTGGAAAGAAAGTGAGCTAGAAAGATAAGTTATCTTCTGCCACATACCCCCCAGGGGAAGGAAAACCTCGACAAGCTCCCCTTCAAAAAGGAGAAGAATGGGAGGCACACAGTAGTGACTGGGCTGGCCAGAAATAATCCTGATATCCTGCTGGAGAAACGGTGGGATGTCCCTCCATTTTTATGGTGATTCTTAGGAGTGGCTCCCAGGCTACTCTATTCTCTCCTAATCCATGTTAAGCACTGTTCTCTCTTACCATCATTTGGTTCTGTTCCATTCCAAATGAGTAAACTCAGCAGGAGTGGGCACAAGGTCCTGGCCTTAGTCCTTGGGAACACTCCTACTTTCGTTAGTGTCTCTGGCTCTGTCCAGCCTTAGTGAAACACAATGGGTCAAACCTAACTTCAAAGCTAAGGTTCCTTATACAAGAAACTAGGAAATATAAAAAAGTAAAACAAAAACACACCTTTATTTCTAGTGGAGAAACAATTTAAAGGATATAGACATCAAAACTCTAAACCTGAACATATCCTGACGCATCAGGTACTCCAAATCTATGGCCTTATTTACAGATGTGATGCAGACATATTTATGGTGCTTTCCCACTCACTGCCCCTGATGGCCAAATTCTAGGCCACGTGACCCAGACCCTTCCCTTACTATGACTGGACCTGACGTGGGCACCTGGCTCAAGGTGGTCAATGAATAAACTACTTACGACCTGTGATTTGCTACCTGGGTAGGAGAGGCCACACAGGCCAGTGGTCTTCCTGTTTGAGTGCTAAGAACCATGGGCAATGACTCTTGGAACACTGAAAAAATAAAATAAATTTAAGGTTAAAAAAAAAAATAAGAACCATGGGGGAGTGTGGGGGTTCTGAATGAAGTTTCTGTAACACTGCAAATCACAGTTGGTCAGCAGGCTGAGGCGATGCAGCTGTCCCAGGGAGAAGCAGATGGGCCAGGGAGGGAAGGTTCTAAGTGGTTCCTCTTGGAACTGTGGCCTCCATTCCCAGTTGGCCCTGGTTTCCAGGTAATCTTGGATTTCCATGAAAGTATTCTCATTGTTACACTTTATTTCTACTCTCTGCTGAGATGACTATGTCTCTCTCCCTGGAAATCAAAGAGGTCAAATGAAAACCACATGTTGATATGGCTTTCCACATTGAAAGCAGGGGAATTGTTTGAGCTACAAGGAGAAAAAGAGCCCAAGAATGTTCAGCTAAGGGGGGCAGCACAGTTAAGAATGAGCAGGAAATTTGAAAGCATTGAAGAAATCCTCTTAAAAAGCCATAACTGGTGATCATTACAGTGAAATCAGTGAAGATTGAAAACCAGCTCCAACTGTCAGTAATTGGACCATTTAATAGCCAAGCTTAGACAAGTTAATACCAATTCAAATCCCTTGTTCAGAAGCCATTTCCACAGCTTACAACAGTGGCCGTATTGAATAGGCCTGGAATTGGAGCCCATCACAAATATTAATTATGGATATGAATTTGTAAGGTCAATGGTTTTACTTTAATAGGAATTTGGGGCCTATGAATGTAAGTCCTAAATGTCTTAGACTCGTTTGAGATTCCAAAGCAAAGCATAGAAGTATAGCAGGCATTTATAGTTCATTCCGCTTGGCATTGTGTCCAGCGTGAGATCACTGAATACCTTGGCGTGATTTCAGAGCTCGATTTTATTATCTTGTATCTGCCTGTAATCACAGATGAGGCATCAAAGGCCAGCTGTCCCCCATGAACCTTGACAGTCTATATAAACTAATTACTTTTTTATGAGCCATCCTTTCAGAGGTTTGGAGAGAAGGCCTATTAAGCCAAGTTCAATATGATCTACAAACTTTAAAAATTATTATTATTTATCTAAGTTCCAGCTGAGTGCCATGGTAAATGACATCCTCTGTAATGATTGGCTTGGGCCATGGACTTTATTAAAATATAATACCTTGTGGGTTTTTGTTTGTTTGTTTCTGTTTTTTCCTTTTTAGTGGAAAGGTGAATCCCAGTGTGGCAGGAGTCCTTTCTGCACATTAGTGATATTAATAGCAAGATTTGAAGGACAAGGAAGAAAAAACACAAGTTCAGAAAGTGAGGGTACATTAGCAAAAGCCCCTCTCCTGGCTCCACAAGGCTGTGGATTGCAAGGATGAAGACCATGTTCTTTGTCCCTGGGTCCACAGCACAAAAAGCACCCTTAACCCTTTTCCTTTTGATGTGCCTCTTTCTTGGATTCCCTAAAGGGATGGGAAAACAGATAAAACACTCACAGCAGCCTGCCCTTAGGTTGCCCCACTTGATGCTCTTCCCAGTTGTCTTGGGCTGGCCGGACCATCTGGGGTGTATTCTATCCCATCCTCTGCTGCTGGGCACTCCATGGCTGCTTGCCTCCTGATGCTTATTGCTGTGATGTCCTCTTTCATGTTCACTATGAGGGTGACGGGTCCTGGGTCAGCCCACATGGCACTCCCCTTCATCACCTCCCTGCCTTCCCAGGAGGAAATTGCCTTTTTCCTCTTCTGGCTAACTCTTGCTCAGGGGTTCCCACAGAAACATTGCTTGGACTCCCAGTATTACAGTTCTTCGTTTTACCAAAACTCCTCCTCTCTTTCCAGAGACAGATGGGCGCTCCCAGGCTGTGGATATAAGGGATGGGTTCACATACCAGCGGGAGCTGTGCTGTGATAAGTAATATCCCTCTCAAGTGCTCCCTGCTGCCTCTGCCCTTGACTGAGTTCCTTCTTTTGTAGTTTTATAGTTTTACTTTCCTCTGACAAGCAGACATTCCCGTCAGCTGCGTGATTTCTGCGGATGCTCTCCACTCATCCCTCCTCTCATCCCCACACACTGTCTGTTCGATATCAATTCATATGTCTGAACCTGATTTACCAAGAGTGTCCTGAGCCATATGCAAGCCAGCATGAACAGCCAGATAGCAGGGGAGTGGCAAGAGGGACCATGTAATTCCACATGCCCCATATCAGGATCATGTTCACCCCACCAAGTGTTCTACACTGACAGCATGGAAAATAGACCCTTCTCTCCTGAGGAGGCAGCCCTCTGTTTCCCGTGATCAGTTCTTTCCTTAGCCATGGGACTTGCTGCTCTGGGCTCTGATTGTCTATCCATGCGCCTGCCCTCTCACTGGTCTTGAGTCTGAATCCATTTTGTGTCCCTAGCACCTAACACTAAATAGGTATTCAATTAAAGTTGGTGCAATGAATGATTGATACTGTATTTCATGCTTAAGCTAACCTTTCTCCTTCTCTTATTGCTTTTGGCATGTTTGCTCCTGGACTCAGCCAAGTTCTGCTGCACTTTTAATCTATTTAATTGTCTGTTCCTCATACAAGAGTGAGCTTGTTTATCCTTGTGTCCTGGCATACAACCTAGCTTAGAGACTCCTAGTAAATGTTTGCTAATTTGAATTGAAAGGACTGAGTGGGTTTCTAACCTATAGCTAAAAGCATGGGGGTAGGGATGGGGAATATGGGTGTTCAGGGAAGTCTCACCATGGTGCCCATATCACATACTACAGGGGCTAAAACTAACTCCTGGAGGCCCTCTGATAGAATTGGCAGCAAATCCACCTCAGCTAGTGTATTTTCCCACACTCAGTGTAGCCAGTGCAGGAAGAGGCCTGGTTTAGGGAGATCTGGACACTGGAGGGGACCGTAGTGATCCAGAGAGATTCCTCATGGTAGTGGGGAGAGGCAGGGAAGAGTACTACTCAGTGCTGGCTATAATTTCTTTTAAGAAGGTTGATTTTTTTAAAAATAAAATTATTTTCAAATCGTGGTGATTTGCATGTAATTATAATAAATAACATAGAGGGACCTTGTGTACTCTTTACCCAGTCTCCCCCAGTGATAACACCATGGAAAGCCACAGTACAACATCCAGCCATGGTACTGACATTGGTTGTTAAAATACAGAACATTTCCATCACCACAAGGATCCTTTATGTTATCCTTTCATAGCCACACCCACTTTCCTCTCACCCACATCCTCCTAACTTCCTGGCAACCACTAGTCTGTTTCCCTTCGAATAATTTTGTCATTTCCAGTATATTGTATAAATGGAATTATCATTTACCCAAAGGATACAAAAGGGATACCTGTGCCCCAAAGTTTATAGCAGCAATGTCCACAATAGCCAAAATATGAAAAGAGCCCAGATGTCTATTGACAGATGAATGGCTAAAGATGTGATATATATATATATATATATATATATATATATATATATATATATACACACAATGGAATATTACTTATCTATCAAGAAAAGAAATCTTACCATTTGCAATGACATAGATGGAACTAGAGGGTATTAGGCTAAGCAAAATAAGTCAATCAGAGAAAGACAATTATATAATTTCACTCATGTGGAACTTAAGAAACAATACAGAGACTCATAGGGGAATGGGGGGAAAACAAAATAAAATCAGGGAGGGAGACAAACCACAAGAGACTCATAACTCTAGGAAACAAACTGAGGGTTGCTGGAGGGGAGGTAGGTGGGGTAATGGGGTAACAGGCTGATGGACATTAAGGAGGGCACTTGATGTAATGAGCACTGGATGTTATATGAAAGTGAAGAATGACTAAACTCTACCTCTAAAACAAAAACCAAATAAATAAAAATTAAAAAAATAAATGGAATCATTGAGTGAACAGCCTTCTAGAATTGGCACTTTTTTCACTCAGCATCATTTTCTGAAAATACATCCAGGCTGTTGGCCATATCAATAGTCTATCCTCTTTATTGCCAAACAGTGTTCCATGGTATAAATGTACCACAGTTTACCCATTCATCCACTGAAGGACATATGCATTATTTCGAGTTTTTAGTTACTATGAACAAAACTGCTGTAAATATTTGAATACAAGTTTTTGTGTGAACATAAGTATTCCCTCCTCTGGCAAAATGTCAAGGAGTAAAATTGTAAGATGGTGTGTTGGTTGCGTGTTTCATTTTTTATGAGACTGCTAAGCTGTTTTCCAGAGTGGCTATTGTTATTTTATTTACTAGCCATTAGCAATGGAATGAGTGATAGAGTTTCTCTACATCTTCACCAGCACTTGATGTTATTCTTATTTCTTATTATACTCACTCAAGTAAGTATGTAGTGTTACTTCATTGTAGTTCTAATTTTTAGTTCTCTAATAGCTAATGATATTAGATATATTTTTATGTGTTTATTTTCCATGTATATATCATATTCCATGAATTGTCTCTTTTTATTTTTTGCTCAATTTCCAATTAGACTGTTTGTGGTTTTACTGCTGAGTTTTGGAAGCTCTTTACATATTCTAAACACTAGTTCTTTGTCAGATATCTGGTTAGTAAATATTTTCTCCATTGCATGGCTTGCTTTTTATCTTCTTATCATGGTCTTTCTCAAGGCAAAAGTTTAATATTTTGATAAATTACAATTTATATTTCTATGGATTTGGTATTTGGTGTCCAGTTTAGGAATCTTTTGCCTTATCTGAGATTTTAAAGATTCTTTTAATCTGTTTTTCTTTTTTTTTTTTTTTAAAGTTTTTATTTATTTATTTGACAGAGAGGTCACAAGTAGTCAGAGAGGCAGATAGAGAGAGAGGAGGAGGCAGGCTCCCTGCCAAGCAGAGAGCCTGATGCAGACCTTGATCCCAGGACCCTGAGATCATGACCTGAGGCTTTAACCCACTGAGCCACCCAGGTGCCCTCTAATCTGTTTCTCTAAAAGTTTTATAGTTTTACATTTTATATTTAAGAGTATTACACATTTTGGATTATTTTTGTATGTGATTACATTAGGTTGAGATTTCTTTTTTTCCTTTTTCTTTCTCCTCCTCCTTTTTACGAATGGGTGTTCAGTTACCTACTATTCGTTGAAAAGTGTCTTTCCTTCATTAAATTGGTCTTGCACCTTTGTCAAGAAAACTCAGTCAGGCACAGTTGTGTGTGTCTATTCCTGGGTTCTCTTTACTGTTCCATTAATCCATATGTCTACTGCTGTCTCAGAACTACAGTCTGGATTACTAAAAGTATATAAATCTTAATGTTGGATAAATGAATGACCCCCAAATTATTTATCTTCCCCAAACTCCTTAAACCATTCTAGTTCCTTTATCTTTCCCTATAAATTTTAGAATAATCTTATCTACATCTAAAAAAAATCCTGCTGAGATTTCAATAGGAATTGAATTTAACTTGCTTATCAATTTGGGGAGAATTGACATTGTTACCATGTTGAATCTTCCAATCCACGAACATGCTATCTTTCTCCATTTGTTGCAGCTTACTTTGATTTTCTTCATCAGTGTTGTGTTGTTCTTAGCATAAAAATCCTGCCCATGTTCAGGGCACCTGGGTGGCTCAGTCATTAGGTGGCTGCCTTCAGCTCAGGTCGTGATCCCAGAGTCCCAGGATCGAGCCTGCATTGGGCTCCCTGCCTGGCGGGAAGCCTGCTTCTCCCCCTGCTTATGTCCTTTCTCTCACTGTGTTTCTCTCTGTCAAATAAATAAAATCTTAAAAAAAAAAAAAAAAAAAACAATTGCCCGTGTTTGATAGATTTAGACCCAAATATTTCATTTTGGGGGGGACTATAAATGGTATTGTATTTTTAATTTTGTATTCATGTGTTCATTGTAAGCATAGAGAAATATAATTGCTCTTTTTTATGGTTATGTTTTTATGTTTTGTATACTCCCAACCTTGCTGAACTCCTATGTAGACACTCATATCATCTACAATTAGAAACAGTTTGAAAAAGTTTCAACCTTTCACCAATAACTCTCTTCAGCAAGTTGAGGTATTTCTGTTTCAAGGTTTCTGAGAGGTTCTTTTTTTTTCTTTAATCAAGAATGAGTATTGATTTTCTCAAATTCTTTTTTTTCCAGTATCAATTTATATGAATATATAATTTTTCTTCTTTGATTTGTTTTTATGGTAATGGATTGATTGTTTTTAATATATTGAACCAACCTTGAATCCTGTTTACTCATAGCATGCAATTCTGTTTATAAGATGCTGCATTTTATTTGCTAAGAATTTATTTAGGATTTTTTCATCCATATTCATGAGTGATATTAGTCTGTCATTTTATTTCTTTGTATTGTCATTATCTGGTTTTGTATCAGGGTGATACTACCTTCACAAAATTAATTGGGAAGTGTTCCTTCCTTTTCTGTTTTCTCAAAGAGATCATGTAGTATTGCTATTAATGTTTTTTAAAAATATTTGGTAGAATCCTCCAGTGAAACTTTTTGGGGGCACTTTTTAAATTATAAGTGAAATTTCTCTAATAGCCATAAGGCAATTCAGAGTATCCATTTCATATTTGGTGAGTAGGGGTTAGTTTTGTTTTTCAAGGAATTGGCCCATTTCACACAAGTTGATAGATATATGTGTATAGAGTTGTTTCTAGTACCTTCTTATCATCCTTTCAGCATCTACAAGGGTCTATGATGATATATGCCAGTTCAAACACAATCTTGGTTATTTATGTCTTCTCTCTTTTTTCTTTTGGCATACTTGCTAAAGGTTTGTCAATTTTATTGATGTTTTTAAGAACGAACTCATTTCATTGATTTTTTCACTATGGTTTTTCTATTTCTTGTTTCATTCTTTTTGTTCCTATTTTTTATTATTTCATTCTACTTGTTTGGATTTGTTTCTCTTTATCTAGGCTTTTGAGATGGGACTTTGATGATTGATTTGAGGTATTTTCTCTTTTCTAATGTATGCATTTAATGCTATAAATTACCCTCTCATACCTTCTTCTCTGTGCCTACAAATTTTGATGAGTTGTATTTTTATTTAGTGAAGTGTTTTAGTTTTATTTTCATTGGGACTTCCACTTGAAGTCATAGTTATTTAGAAATACGTTGCTTAATTTCCAAATGTTTGCAGAATTTCCTGTTATCTTTGTGCTATTGATTTCTATTTTGGTTCCTTTGTGGTCAGAAAACATACTTGATATGATTTCAGTTCTTTTAAAATTTTGAGGCTAATTTTATAGCCCAGAAATTATCTCAGTCATTATATGTTCTGTGGGCACTTGAAAAGAATGCATATTTTGCTACTGTTGGGTGAAGTGTTCTAAAAATGTTAATTAGGTCCTGTTGGTGATAGTGTTGTTAATTTTTTCCATATCCCAACTGCTTTTCTGTTCAGTTCTATCAATTGTTGAGGGAGGGCTGTTGAAGTGGTCAACTATAACTATGAACTTGTCTGTTTTTCCTTTCAGCTCTCTTAGTTTTTGTTTCACATATTTTGTAGCTTAGCTGTCAAGCACATACACATTAGGATTGCTATGTTTTCTTGGTGTGTAGGCCTTTTAATTATTATATTCCATCATTCTCTGTCTCCAGTGAGTTTTTTGCTTTTAAGTTTATGTTATGTTACTCTGCTTTCCTTTGATTAATATTTACATGATTTCCTTTACATGATTTCCTAATCTGCCTCCATAGTTATATTTAAGTAAATTTCTTACAGATTATATATTGGATTTTAAAATTTACTTTTCCAATCTGCCTTTTAATTGTTATATTTAGATCATTTACATTTAATGTAATTACTGATTGTTAGGGTTTAGGTTGGCCATTTTATTGTTTTTTGTATATTCTCTCTGCTTCTTTCTTTTAAAAAAATCTTTGTTGTTGTTTTCCTTTTAAACTATCCTTTTTTTAAATAATTTATTTTATTTTTTCAGTGTTCCAAGATTCACTCTTTATGCCCCACACCCCACACCCAGTGTTCCATATCGTTGGTTTTTTTTCCTGCCTTCAGTCAGAATTCATTTTGATTTACCTATAGTATTTTCAAGTATATCTTTTTGTATAGCTTTTTTTAAAAAAAGATTTTATTTATTTATTTGACAAAGTGAAACATAGCTAGAGAGGGAACACAAGCAAGGAGAGTGAGAGAGGGAGAAGCAAGCTTCCCACCGAGCAGGAAGCCTAATGTGGGGCTTAAACCTGGGACTCCAGGATCATGAGCTGAGCTGAAGGTAGACACTTAATGACTGAGCCATCCAGACTCCTCTTGTATAGCTTTTTTAATGGTTGTTCTAGCTAGTATATATAACTTATCACAGTCTACTGCTATCATTATTTTTTCAGTTCAAATTATATATAGAAAACTTATTTTTCTGTCCCTTTACCCTCCCTGTGTATAATTGTATTAGATATTTCTTTTAAATACCTTTAGAGTCGTATCAGACTGTGTTATAATTTTTACTTCAACTGTCCAATGTAATTTAGAAAACTCAGGAGGAGAAGAAAGGGCTATTGTATTTATATTTTTGCTTATCACATTCTTTCTTTTTCCCCAAATATTCCAAGATTCTCTCTTTTACAGATTCTTTTTTATTTTCTAAAACTCCCTTTAGCCATTCTTTCAGAATAGGTCTTCTGGTGACAAATTCTCTGAGTTATCTTTCATCTGAGAATGTCTTGCCTTCCCCTTCACTCCTGAAGCATATTTTTTTCTGGATATAGGATTCTGGTTTGACAGTTATTTTCTTAAAAACTGTTGTGCCTTTCCTTTGACTTCCTTGGTTTCTGGGTAGATATCTACTGTCACTCTAACTGTTTTTCCCTTATAGATGAGTTGTTCTGTCTGCTTTCAATGTTTTTTTTTCTATGTCTTTTATTTTCAGAAGTTTAATTATGTCACCTTGGCATGGACTTCTTTAACTTTATCCTGTTTGATATTCACTAGACTTCTTGAATCTATAGATCTGTGTCTCTTGTCAAAAGGGGGAGTTTTCTGTCATTATTTCTTTGATTATTTTTTCAGCACTGCTCTTTTTTTCCTTCTTCTTCCAGGACTCCAATGACATGAACGTTAGATCTTTTGGTCTTCTGTTATAGTCCCACAGGTCCCTGAAGCTCTGTTCTTCTTGTTTGTTTTTGTTTGTTTGTTTGTTTTCTTTTAAGTCTATTTTCTCTCTCTTGCTCACATTGGGTATTTCTAGTTCTCTCTTTTCTGGTGTACTGATTCTTTCCTCTAATTTGTTGATGAACCCATTCTCTGAGTTTTTAATTTAATTTATTGTGTTTTTCCATTCTGAAATTTCCATTTGGTTCTTCCTTTGGTGAGATTTTCTACTTCCTTGCTGGCTTTATATTTTGTTTTGATTTAAGCATGTTCATAATTGACCATTCAAGCATTTTTATCATGACTGCTTTGTCAGATAAAATCTGTCATAAAATCTTTATCAGAGAATTCTCTACCTGGTAGCCCAGCAGTGTCATCTATTGATTGTCTGTTTTTCATACCATTTAAGATCTTCCTGGGTTTTGGTATTATGAGTAATTTTCTATTGAAACCTGTAAAATTTTGTATTATTCTCTGAGACTCTGACTCTTATTTAAAACTTATATTTTAATGGGCTTTTCTGCCATGACTCCATCAGGGAATGAATGGGGCAGTATCGCACCCTTACTGCCAACTGGAGGTAGAAGTCCAGGTTCTGTATATGGCTTTTACTGACACCTGAGTGGGGGGCCTCCTCATTACTACAGGGTGGAAATTCTAGCTTGTCATATAATCTTCAGTGAAACTGCAGTGGAGATGGCTTCATTACAACTGGACAATGATGAAAGTCCATAGTCTTACTAAACCTCTTTTGACACTGGCCTGATAGGGAGGGGAGAGAGTTCCTCATTACTGTCAGGGAAGGGTGGACATTCAGGCTCCCCAGTGGTCTCCATGGACACTGTAGAAGAATCCTTGTTATGGGCCACTGTTATGATCTCTGCTTGATTGTCCCTGACACCGCTTCAGCTAGGATGTTGGGGTATTCCTCACCATAACCTCATGAGCATGGAGGTCTAGGATCCCAACTCAGCCTTTCTTGGCATGAGTAGAGGTGAGGCTGTAGTTTTTTATGTAGTGCTTGTCTGAATAGAGTGGCATTTATTGGAAATTATCTGTCTTGCTGGACTGCTCCTTCCCTGGTCCTTTGGCTAGAAAGAGCACCCTTTTCTTTGGAGTTTTGTTGTTTTTTGCTCTTCCTATTGGCATTTCTGAGTTGTAGGATTCTTCAGCTCCAAGTTTGGGATATATGAAGCAAAAGAAAACCTAGGGGATTTACCACCATGTCATTTCTGAGGTCCTGAGCTCCCAAACCAGTCTGCCTTCTCTCCAACTTACAGAATCTTCCCGTGTTTGTTTTGTGAATCTTGTCCAGGGATTTTACTTGTACTTAGTAGGAAGAATAGATAAAAGTCTAACATTTTTCATCTATAAACATAATCCCAGGCTATCCAGTCTTATTTTTTCCAAAAGATGTCAGAAATCCAGAGCTTTCAGTGTGAAATTCCCCAGCTTTTTTAAAGTTATCAATTCAGTTTTATCTACAAAGCACTGTGTGGACAGGCAGTCTACAGATTAAACAACACTGCTGGCTAAATTTGTCCTCAGGCCACCCACTTGTGACCTCTGGTTTAAGCTACACAGGCAAGGAGGGATGCAGGGCTGTGGGTTTGGTACACTTGGAGGTTTGCACATTGCCAAAGAAGAGTAGTTGCTCTATCCCACATTTGCTTATTCATTTATTCATAAGAAATTACCACATGTCTACTGTGTGTGAACTACAGTGGTGAATGAGGCAGCAAGAACTTCTTACTATGGATCTTATATGAACAAACAAAACACACTATAGTAGGTGTTGTGATGCAAAAGTTTTCAGAAATAGATGTGACTTTATGGGCAGCTCCCGAGGTGGGATGTCTTTCTCATGGTTAATACTAACGGATTTCCTCAGAAATCCAAAGTCATCTTTCTTATTATTTAAGAAGATTGCCTGAGGGAAGCCACACTGGCTCCAATGACAGCTAGAAGAGAGAGAACAGGTGCCTCTTATCTACATCCCGGCCTGGAAGCTGGCTACAGTCAGAGGGAGCAGAACTCTCCCAGACCTCATAGTAGGGGAAAGGCAGGGAAGAAAATCCACAGTCACACTAATGAAAGCCAAGGAAACAGGAGGACTGACATCTGGATGCAGGGTTGGAGTATGATTCATCCTTGCGTGAACAGGTCCTGGAGATGGAGGTGAAGGCTAGAGGTTTCACTCAGCATATTCTCACCCAGTCAAACTAGGGGCTCATACCACTTGCTATTTCCAGGGAGAGAGGGGACAGGGATGGACCCAAGAATTTACCAGTTCAAATTCCCTTGACCCTTTTTGGTCATTAGGGTATGAGATAATCAGTCCTGATTCTGAAGATGCATATGTGTTGTTTGGTGCTCTGGAATCCCTACCAGCATAAACACCCATAGAGGTGGAAACAGAGGTAGTCCCAACAGCAAAAACTGCCCCACTCTCATGTACTGTACAGTCTTAGGCTTCTGCATATGAACATTTTGTGGTGAAGCCAAAGTCTGAAAAGCCCAGAATTGAACTTTCTGTTTAGATTTGTATCTGAACACTACCTATGATCACAACAGCAGCATGGTTATTTTGTTATGAAAAAAATTAGTTCTCTTCTGTTACACTCAGGTTTTTTTCCATCTCAAAACCTTGAAATCTTCAGAGGTCTTTGGCAATTCCACATTTTTTATGAGTTTCAGCAATAAAAGAAGTTGACTTACTCAGCTAGGAAAAGGATGATAAATACTAATTGAATTTTATTTTGCAGAATCCTGCAGCTGAAGATAAGGAAGCTTAAAGACATGACAAAAACAAACAAATAGCACATAGTTTGTTTTCCTGTATAGCAAATACAACTGTGCCTGCCAGCATTCCCCCTTTCCTCCAAATGTGAGAAGGTCACAGTCTCAGCTCACTGCTGCCAAGGTAGCTGTCCCCACCACGAAATGATTGTTCGGTTGCATTTACAGCAAATTGCAGAAAGGAGAAAGAGCTCGCTGGAAATAAACTGATGTCAGACTATCACATCTCATAAAAATAATAAAAACAATAGCCATGCCAGTCTGCTCTGTGCCTGGCACTTTACATAACTTCATTTATATCCACCAATCACATGAGCTTATAAAGTTGGCACTATTTTTTACTTTAAGGATAAGGAGACGTAGGTTTAGAAAGGTAAGTGACTTACCGATATCACATAGTCTAGTAAATGTTGGAGCCAGAATACACATGGACGGCATCATTTGCTCAGATCTCTGCTTCTTAACTGGGTGCATTTTTGCCCTCAGATGACTCCAAACAATGTTCAGAAACATTTTTGTTTTATTTTCTTAGTGGGTTGGGGGTTTGCTATGGCATCTAGTGGGCAGAGAGCAGGGATACTTTTAAATCCAACAGTGGGGGCACCTGGGTTGCTCAGTTGGTTAGGCAACTGCTTTTGGCTCAGGTCATGATCCCGGTGACCCCGGATCGAGCCCCACATCAGACTTCCTGCTCGGCAGGAAGCCTGCTTCTCCCTCTCTCAGTCCCTCTGCTTGTGTTCCCTCTCTAGCTGTGTTTCTCTCTGTCAAATAAATAAATAAGATATTTAAACATCCAACAGTGTCCGTGACAGCCTCTGACATGAAAGAATGATCTGACCACAAATGTCAGTAGTGTTGAGATTGAGAAGGCGTGGTCTGGAAGGCAGGAGGTCTCAGGTTTAGTTCCCATTCTGCATCTAGCTCAGAACATAACTTTGGAAAACTTACTTCCTCTTTTGGAACCTCAGTTTTCCTGTGTGTAACTCAAGGGGATAGACTGTTAGATCGGATTCTTTTGAAGGTATTTGCAGCTTTAATACCCTATGGATCCTGAGAAACCATAGAATTTCATCTGTGGCTCTTGGAAGGGCCTGCTGAACATGATGGGCTGGCACAGTTCTCTCTCATATCTCTACTTGTGTTGCATTGAAGGTGTCCCCATACTCTGGGAACTCCGTGAAGGTAGAAGCCCTGGCTTGTTCACCTCAGTATCCCCTGCATCTGGCCCAGAGCATTCCCAAGGAATGGATGAATTGTAGTACTCCCAAGGGCCCAGTGTTCCAAGGACTGTATATTACCTGAGGGCTGGAGATAGTTGGGTGAGTCTTCATGGAAGTCAGGAAGCCTGAAAGATGAGGCAGAGAAAAGTAGGGGAGACTTCCAGAGTGTGGACTGGGCAGGCAGGTTAAAAGTGCCCTTTCCTAGTGAGAATTGGCAGATACTTGGGGTCCACAGCCCTTATGGGACTTCACTTGCTGTGTGACGAGGGACCACAGATTCAGTGGCTTAAAACAACAGCCATTTGTAATCACAGAGTGATACAGCAGACTTGGCATAGTGGCTGCATCCTCTGCTCAAGGTTTTACCAGCTGAGAACAAGGCATTGGTGGGGCTGTGTTTCCATCTGGAGCTGGGTCCCCTTCCATGCTCCCTGTTTGTTGGCAGAATTCAGATTCTGTGGCTGAAAGACTAAAGTCCCTCCTTTCTTGCTGGCTGCCAGCTAGGAGATGTTCTTAGGTGCTAAAAGTTCTTACAAAGTTACAGCATGTAGTATATGCTTGGCACTTCACGTAGATTATTTCATTTAGCCCTCTAAACCAGGGGTCAGCAGACTTTTTCTTAACAGGTCCAGTAGTAAATATTTCAAGCTTTGCAGGTCAAGAGGGAATGTCAAGGCTATTAGGTAGGTACTTAATATAATCATATAAAATGTAATCATTTAAAGATGTAATAACCATTCTTAGCCTGTGAGCTGTAAAAACAAAAACAAAAACAAAAACAAAAACAAAAAACAACAAAAAACCCCTGACTGAATTAGCCTGTGTGGGTGATAGCTTGCCCTCTTCCTGTTCTGAACAATCTGATGAGACTAAAATATTACAATATTTAGGGATGGATAAATGGAGATGCAGGGCCCTTAGGTTTGCCAGACTCTCTCTGTACCCAGCTGGGTCTGATTCTGGTTCCCTTCTGCAAGGTCTGACCAGAATCCACATGTGCAGGATTGTCTTCCTTCTAGATGTTAACTCCCTTTCTCTCAAGTCCCCATAAGGGTGACAGGACCAGAAGGTGGAAAATTAGTCTACCATGTGCCAGTTGTGAGATCTCGGGCAGTCATTCCATCTGTAGCCCGTTTCTTTTCTTTGAAGTAGATGGGGTACTGCCTTAACCTTGCTCTGGGCTCTTGGGCACTGACTGACGGCAGCTGGAGAAGGTGCTTAGGGCCCTCCTTGGGAGGAAATGAAAGAAAGTCTTCATGGATGTCCAGGCTTATCCATCAGATAACCCTTCATCTAATCATCTGCACCCCTTGCCTGAACATCAGAATCCCCTAGGAAGCTTTCTAAAAAATCTAAAATCAAATTCATGGGCTTTGTCTCTAAATATTCAATCCAGTGGGTCTGAAGTAGACTTAGGAATCGGAGTTGTTTTGAAACTTTCTAGGCAATTCTGATGCAGAGCCAGATTTGAAGCCACTAAATAGATCAGTGCTTCTAATCAGCTTGGGTACTTATCAAACTTGGAGCCGCCCAGGGCCCTGCCCAGGTGGTTATTATCACTAGGGATGATGGAGACACAGTAGACATGTTTTCTTCCAGTCTTCTTCTGCCCTGGAGTCCCCACACATGCGTATAGCTTGTCTTCTCTGAGATTGGCCAGCGAGCCTGGGTGAGTTCTGGATCGGGAGATAACTAACTAGTGCCACAGGTGAATTTGATGCTCTCCAAGTCTGCCAGGCACTGGGATGAACAGAGCAAGTGATGCACCTGGCCATCAGGTGGACTCAGTAGAGTTTGGTTCTAGCAATCACTTAATTAAACTTAATGACATTAAATCTAAATGAGACACCAA
Organism: Spilogale gracilis; assembly: GCA_004023965.1. Classification (NCBI taxonomy): domain Eukaryota; kingdom Metazoa; phylum Chordata; class Mammalia; order Carnivora; family Mephitidae; genus Spilogale; species Spilogale gracilis. The sequence continues at coordinate 5,768 of PITA01003076.1, read as the reverse complement.
ATGTTAGAAATTGCAAAGGTCTTTTAAGTTTAGTGACACTGAACCCAAACACCGTGATAAATATAGTTCAAATTCTGGCTTGAGGGCATTATTTATGCAAGGATTGGAGCAGCTGGTGGCAGTTTCCAGGTGCGTCCTAGGAGACGTTTAGTGAAGGCATGAGGGCAGTTCAACTCAGAGGAGTCTCTATTCTACACAGAACCTCACACCTCTATCCTTGGGAGCTTCGCTGGAGGCAGGAGCTGTGTATACTGGTCTCATCCTAGGCAGGAGCTCAATATACTGGGCAGGAACTATATATACTGGTCGCAACATAGTCTTATCAAAGTCATCCTAAAAGCCTAGGTTTTTTTTGCCTTTTCTAAACAGCTTTGGTTGGTATACGGTGCAGTGGTTTGTACACATTCTCACCGTTCGTAAGGCCTGGCTCAGGTGGCTCCCCCTGTGCTAAGCTTCTCCAGGCTCCCCCACCCAGGTGACACATCACTCAGTACTTCTGCAGGATCTTGATGAAGACCAGGGAACTCCTGGTGCTGAAGATGGGGAAGTTACCTACTTACCTCCAGTTCCCCCATCCTCACACAGAGCAAAAATGTCTGCTAAATGAGAGTTCAATCAATGAGTGGAAAGACCTGTACTCTTCCTTGAGATGAATATAACAAAGGCCCCACACTCAAAATATTTACTCAGAGGTGGAAATTGACAAGAGACATGCTAGAAACCACTGTGGTGTTCAGAAACTGGGGATGGTGGTTGGTCTCAGTTCAGTGGGAAACATCAGAGGGGGCTTCAGTATGGCAGATAATCGTCAAAGTGGCCTTTGGAAGATGAGTGGGCCCTAGCTGATGCATTTAAAAAGGAGAAAGGAAACCAGAAGCAGAGACAGAGGGGATGAAAGATGTGGGCACGTCAGGGTTAGAGTTTATACTTGGTGGGGACCCACAAATTTTGAGTGACAGGCCTGATAGACAGGAGGCATAGAGAACCAAAGTGGCATATCTTGGCCACTGCAAGAGTCACGGTGAATGCTCTGTTGGTGGTGCAAGATACTAATTATTTCTTCAAAAAGTATTTAGCACCCAGTACGTACTAATCTCTGTTCTAGAAATTTAGGATAAAATAAGTAAACCAAAAAGAGCTCTGGGTCCTCATAAAACATATCGTAGCAGAGGTGAGAGTGAGACACAGTAAATAATAGACATAGAAAATCAAAAATTATATGGTAGGTTAGATAAAGAATGAAAAGGAAGAAAATCCTAAAAAGGTAGAGGAGGGAGTGGGAAGTTGGGAGTGTTGGGCAGGCCTAACTGTGAAGATGATATCGAAGGGAGGGTGGGAATGTGCAGTTTGTCATCTGGATGAATGGGTTGGAGGGTGTTCTGGCAAAGAGAGTGGTCGGTGCAAAGTCCTGGAGCTGGGGTCTTGCCAGACTGTTTAGGGGAAGGCTGGGGTCAGAGAGGTGATGGGGTGGAAGCAGATCAAGCATGGCTTGCAAACCAGAGTGAGAGCTTTGACTTTTCCCTTGAGGGCAGTGGGAACCATTGCAGGGATTTGGGCAGAGAAGTGACATGAATGGGCTTACATTCTGAAAGGAGCTCTCTGGGAATGGCATTGAGAGTAGATTATAGGAGGAAGGCAAGGGCAGTACCAGGAAGACCAGGTAGAAGGTGACTGTAATCATCTAGCTAGGAGTGCTGGTGGCCTATATCAGGAGGTGAGAAATAGTGGGATTTGGGCTGGGTATGTTTTAAGGATAGAGCTAATAGGATTTCCTAATTTTTGAGGTACAAGAGACACAGAGGGGTCTAAGATGGCTGCAAGGTTTTGGGTCCAAAAACTGCCCAAGTGGATGCAGTGGGTTTGGGAAGGAATAGGGGCACTCTCTTTAGAATGTTCCATTTGCTTGGGGCACCTGGGTGGCTCAGTCCTTAAGCGTTCTTCCTTCGGCCCAGGTCATAATCCTGGAGTCCCGGGATCGAGCCCTGCATCAGGCTCCCTGCTCAACAGGAGGTCTGCTTCTCCCTCTCTCACTCCCCCTGCTTGTGTTCACTCTCTAACTGTGTTTCTCTCTGTAAAAAAAAAAAAAAAGAATGTTCCATTTACTATGTCTTCTAGCATTCAGGTGGATATGTGAATAAGCAATTGAATACCCACATTTAGAGTTTGGGAGAAAGGTCTGACTGAAGAAATAAATTGAGAAATGTTGGTTTACAGCTAGTCTTTTAAGCCATGGGATATTAAGATGTTCAAGAGAAGAGATAGAGGACAAACATAGGAGACTAAAAAGAGTTAAGAGGCCAGCAAGTTAAGAGGAAACCAAGAGAGTAAAGTATCTGGAACTAAAGGGAAAGAGGTGGGATATGGAAGAGACCAATGAGATATTCCCCAAGCCAGTTCTCTTTTTCCCAGGCACATAATTAGACTACATTTCTCACTTTTCTTTGAAATAAGGTGCATCCTCATGACTGAGTTCTGGACAGTGAAACGTGGCTGGAGTGATGTGTGCTGCCTCCAGTAAAATTTCCTGCTCTCTTGAGCCCAGGTCATGGTCGAGCCTCCTGATGGGAGAACCTGGTCCCCTACTGACCGTGTGGAGCAGTAACCACCACACACACACACACACACACACACACACACACACTCACTTTGGAGTGCCTCATGGGTGAGAAATAAACCTTTTTTATCTTCAACCACTGAGGACTGGGGGTTGTTACAGCAGTTAGTGAATTCTGACAAATATAGGGAATGATCAAAGGCTTTGGATGGGTCAGGAAGATGAAGACTGAGGAAGAATCATTGCCAGTAGTAACCTGGAGGTCACTGGTGGCCTGGAAAAAGGAGTTTTCAGGGAAGGATGAATGAAAGTCTGATTGGAATTGGTGCAGTAGAAAGTGGGAAGAAAGAAGTTGGAAGACAGTGAGTCCAGACCACCCTCCATGACTGTAAAGGGGAATAAATGGGGTACTAGCTGATGGGGAAAGGGGGTTCAGGAAAGGGTTGTTTTGTTTTAAGATGGGAGCAAATTTTGTGCCATTTGTTGGTAGGAAATGTCAGCTCTTTTCCTGAGACCATGGTGCAATTTGGCACCTAGCCCATGCCTCTGCCACTCACCTGGGACAGTTATTTGTTTCCGCCTGAATAGCAAATGATATCATTTTGAAAGCCCTCCTGGTGCCTGATTGATTTGTTAGGGAACCTGACAGCTTTAATGGACTTTTCTGACAAGACAATGGCTTCTCCTGGCGGTGCTTGTCTTGGAGAGGTTCCAGGGATGATAATGAAGAGCATTATGCTAGAGAACAGAGGAGGAAGAGGAGGAGGAAGAAGAGGCAAATGTTGCAGAGAGTTTACTTAACACAGAACCTGAAGCATGGGAAGGAAGACAGCTTTAAGGTCCTGTTTAACCCACTGAGCCACCCAGATGCCCCATTGAAGGTCATGTTTAATTAGCAGATGCCAGGAACAAAGATATGAAAGAAATGTGTCTTGTTAGGGTCCTGGTTAGTAGAAAACAACTAAGATCACCCCCTGAGGATATTTCCTTTTGTGATTAATCTCCATTGGATCTCCCTTTTCCTTCTCCCCACTTTCCAAAGGAAAGGTGTCCTTTGGGATGCAGTGTGGCATATGAGAAAAACTTGACTTAAATTCCTTCTTCAACACTCTCTGCCCGTATGATCTTGAGTAAGTCATTTACCTTTTCAAATCTTCCATTTCCCCTTCTGGAATATAGAAATCATCATATCCAAAATAGTTTATGGAAGGTGGCAGGTGTCCACAAGTGGTGACTCTTGTTATTTGGGACCATTGAGAAGACCTGATGGCCTAGAGAAGCCATCATGATAACATGGGTTATCGTGTGGTTCTCTTCTCCAGCCTTGCGCAACTTACCCTCTCTGTGCCTCCTCATCCAGAAAGTGAAAGTGATCACAATACCTACCTCACAGATTTGAGGAGAGTATTAATGAATGAATACATGTGAGACACTTAGGGTCTGGCACATGATAACTTCTTGGTGAAATAGCTGTTAAAATTATTTGCTCTGTGTGTGTGTGTGTGTGTATGTGCACGTGCATGTGTGCATGCGTGTGTGGTTTTGTGTTAATTTAAGGAAAGGCACATCTCCTGGTGGTTAGTTTACTTGACATGGAACCTGGGCATAACTTGAGGATGGGGTGAAGGATCTGGAACTAAGGATAGCAGTGTGATGCCAGCCTGTTTCCCCTTCCAGCTATGCCCATATGGCCCTCCTGGGGAGCCAGATGTGCTGAAGGGAACCTCCATCTGAGGCGTAACATGAGCCACCTTGAGGTCCTTACAGTTGCCTAGGGTCTTATTCCCTTGTTCTTGTCCCTGAGGCAGCCAGACTACAGTGGAACTTATGATTGCTGAGGCCTGCCTGCCCTCCATTCTGGTTTTCTGAGCCCACTGGGAAGGGACTGGCAGTCCCTAATGACAGTACATTGGTCGACTCCTATCATTATTGACCTGCTAATGATTCTTAGGGACTCTAAATATGGTGGGGTGTGGAGGAGTCAGGAGGTATATGAGAAGAGGGCAGACACTTTCCATAAGATGTGGCTTTTGTTTTACCTGTGACAAGGTAAACATTATTAGGTATATCTTAAAGGTAAGGAAGTTGAAAATCAGGGAGGTTGTGTAACTTGCCCAAGATATATAGCATCCAAAAGGATTTGCCAGCATCTTAACCCAGGTCCTTCTGATACTCAAATACTATGTTGTTTTTTTGTTTTGTTTTGTTTTGTTTTGTTTTGTTTTGTTTTGTTTTGTTTTGTTTTTACAATTTCATTGTCATTATGCCCATGTGTGGTTCCACTCAATTCAAATGTTTATGGAGTTCATATTGAGTCCTCAGTGCTGGAAAGGGGCCATCTATGCACAGAGGCAGAAGATATGCCCACCTGTGAGGAGTGCTCAGTGTAGACAAGAAGACCGAATCTGCTCATGGAGTACTTGAGCATGTGATAAATGTTTAGTGTTCAGGTTGGCCAGACAATGAAGCAGTGGTTCAGAAAAAGGCTATCCTAAGAACTTTCTGGGTCACAAAGGTAGGAATGTCAGAGACATTAAACTGAGGCTGGTGAGCAGAGAGTGTTCAGAAAGCCACAGAAGAGGGGTGAGGAGACAGGATTGATGTAGTTGTTGCTTACGTGTGACCCCACACAGCCACATTCTCTGCATGCTCATAAGGCAGGTCTTGGTTTGTCAATGAAGTCATAATCAAAACACCATCTTCTGCCACTCCATGAGGGCTGAGCACCTACTGTATACAAGCACTGTGTCTTGCACTTGAGGCCACAGGACAATAAAGCAACAGCTCTTACTCCCTGATCAGTGTAAACAGTCATGTCTCTCACAAAGCTCCAAACCCGCACTCCCACAGGTCAGCCCTGGGTCTGGGTGGGGCTCGTGTGGATAGCACCCTGTCACAGACATGAGCTGTGACCCTGGGTGCTGAGAGCTTCATCTTCTGTCCCTGAAGAAAAGGCACCCAAATGCACAGGAGTAAGGGATTTTATTTTAGATATATAATGAATCCACTCCTTGAATCCACTCCTATTAAACAAAATGAAAAGGAAATCATTCACAAACTTAGAACATTTGCTTTTATTAGTGACAAATTACTGCCTGAGGAAATACTGCTGCTGAGATGTATAGCTGTCAACAACTCTCAGTGAGTCTGCTCATAGGACCGGGAGGGCACGTTATCTGGCAGCGGGGTCAGGGAGGAGGGAGAGGCAGGGAGG